>AWOL01S0145098.1:1744-12797 GCA_000715115.1 Nicotiana otophora
AAATTTATTAAAATATTCGACAGTGGGACCCACGTCTCAAATTCCGAAAAAACTCGCGAAATCCGAACACTTATTCCGCTACGAGTTCAACCATACAAAAATTATCCAATTCCGATGTCAAATGGACCTTTAAATCTAAATTTTTCGCTTTTGGAAGATTTTTGAAACATCTGATTTTTCTTCCGTAAATTCACGGATTCGTGATATAAACGAGTATGGAATCATGAAATATAATCAATATAGGATAAGGAACGCTTACCCCAATATTTCCCGTAAAAATCGCCCAAAATTTCGCCTTAACCGAGCTCAAAATGACCAAAATAAGTAAACATATCGGACTCTTTAATATATACACTGCCCAGGCATTTCCGTACCTGCGGTGCCTGAACTCGCACATGCGGGCTCGCATATGTGAGAAAAATCTCGCATCTGCGAAATGGGGCTGCCTGGCGAGGCCTCGCACCTGCAGAGGAAAAATGCGCACCTGTGCTGACCTCTGCTTTTGCGATTATTGTGTTCGCTTCTGCGGACGTACGGGTGCGTGAAGGTTTCCGCACCTGCGGACTTTTGCCCAGCCACGCCTGGGCGCATCTGCGATCGAAGGCTCGCTTCTGCGAGCTCGCACCTGTGGTCAAAAATCCGCAGGTGCGATTACACCAGAAGGCCAAATTCTAGATTTTTGCTTAAGTTCAATTCTTGTCACACTCGGGGTACTTGGGACCCCGTCCGAATATACCAACAAGTCCCGTAACATAATACGAACTTACTCGGGGTCAAAAATCACGTCAAACAACATTGAAATTATAATTCACACCCCGATTCGAACTTTGAGTTTTTAACTTTTTCATTTGCAAATCTCGTGCCAAAACATATTAAATGAATCCGGAATGACTTCAAATTTGGCACACAAGTCTTAAATGACATAACGGAGCTATTCAAATTTTCATAATCGGATTCCGGCTCAAATATCAAAAAGTCAACCCTGTGGTCAAACTTGGAAGTCTTTAGCCTTTAAATTACTAGTTCTGTTAAATGGTCATAACTTGAGCTAAGAACTTTCAAATTAAATTTCGGGAATACACCCAAGTCCCAAATCACGATACGGAGCTACCGAAACTGTCAAAATACTAATCTGGATCCGGTTGCTAAAAATGTTGAATAAAGTCAACTCTGTTGAGTTTTAAAGCTATAATTCACATTTTAATCCATTTTTCACATGAAAAGTTTCCGAAAAATTTTACGGACTGCGCACGCATATTGAAGAATGATAAATGGTACTTTTCAAGGTCTTAAAATACATAATTACTTATTAAATTTAAAGATGACATTTTGGGTCATCACAAAATCGTCCTTAAACCGAGTTCTAATTGAGGGTTTGTAAAAAATGGGAAAAATTCCATTTTGGTTCTGTTTTAATGTCTGGGCATCAGGCCTTCTTCGCGTTCACGAAGGGCCTGTTGTGTTCGCGTTGAGCAGCAGCCCGAGTGGCTTTCGCGTTCGCGAGTCCTCCTTCGCGTTCGCGAGTCAATGCTCGCGTTCGCGTAGAAGAATGATTGACCCTTCCCCTCAGGTCCCTAAAGCTTCGCGTTCGCGAGAAGCTGGTCGTGTTCGCGAAGGGTAAGGCCCCCCTTGCTTCGCGTTCGCGACCCAGTTACCGCATTCGCGATTAAAAAAATTACCTTGCCCCAGTTTACTCTTCGTGTTCGCGAGAGTACCTTCGCGAACGCGAAGAAGAACACACCAGATATCAGCTGAAGCCAAAAACCAAATTTTTCTAAGCTTCAAAACACCCGTAGCCTATCTGAAACTCGCCCGAGCCCTCGGGGATCCAAACCAATTATGCACACAAGTCCAAAAACCTCCTATGAACTCGCTCGCGCGAACAAAACACCAAAATAACACCTAGAACTATGAATCAGACACCAAATCAAATAAAATTTTCAAGAAAACTTTAAAACTTCTATTTTCACAACTGAACGTCCAAATCACGTCAAATCAGCTCTGTTTCTTACCAAATTTGACAGACAAGTTATAAATGACATAACGGACCTATAAAAATTTTCAGAACTCGAATCCGACCCCGATATCAATAAAAGTCAATTTGTGGTCAAACTTTAAAATCTTTAAGCCTAAGGCTTCTAGTTTTCGCCAACTGACGATAATTCAAGCGAGGGACCTCCAAATTAAATTTCGGGCATACACCCAAGTCTCAAATCACGATACGGACCTACCGAAACTATCAAAACACTGATCCGAATCTGTTTGCTCAAAATGTTGACCAAAGTCAACTCAGTTGAGTTTTAAGGCTCTATTTCACATTTTAATCAATTTTTCATATAAAAACTTTCCGGAAAATTATACGGATTGCGCACGCAAGTCGAAGAACGATGAATAGTATTTTTCGAGGTCTTAAAACATAGAATTAATTATAAAATTTAAAGATGACTTTTTGGGTCATCACACTTTATAAGTTGTAAAGACTTTATTTTTTGCACCAAACTAAAGGAGAGGTAAATAAACAACTTTTGGAAAAAGGAAAAGAAATTCCGCTGCCGGGATTTGAACCCGGATTCCTTTAATCAAATTGGAATTGCCAGTGCTACAGCGGATTCAATGTGTCATTTACGTTCAAGTATTATTTAAAATATATTAATTGAGTTCTACGTTGACTCTCTACTTAATTCTTGAACCAGTTAGCTCAACTTTTGTGGCACCTTTTTGGTTATTAACAAGCCAGATCTAAAACAGTAATATAATTTCATAATTATAACGACTCTTCTATAACATTCTAAAGCCCATCAACAAAATATTTCTTGAAAATTTTAAAATATTAAATAGTTTTAGATTTTAATTAACGCTGCAAGTCATCGCAAAATATAATGTTTTGTGTTGGGACTGTTTTTTTCTTATGCAAAACACGTGGGAAATTAGCCCGAGTTATGTCCAATCTTTTGTCCAGCACCACAAAATACTCCAATAACATTTCGTCCGCATCAATTTGAATGTCGCCATGGCTTTAACATATAGAAATGACATCTATTTAAGAATTAGTTAGTGTGTCCTGAATTTTAATTTTTCAGTTTAATTTTTTAGGAATTATAGCTGGAAGCAAATGAAAGTAGACAATTTGGCAGTAAGTTTGCATATATCAAATTGCGATTTCTGAAAGATAGAAACCACTCGTCTCTTGTAATAGCGTATTTAGTTTTACTATTTCTAAGAAACTTCTTAAAGGAGATATTGATAAAAGATTAATAATCAAAAGAGCATAATCTTAGGGAGGGCAAATCAGTCCAGATATGTTATTTTTTCATAAATAAGAAATAGAATAAAATAGTTGTTACACATGAGTAAAAACAAGGAAGATAGCTGTAATATCGCAAACCTGAAGGAAAGTCAGTCTTACGATGCAAAATGTGAGGGGAGATCTCTCAAATTTTCCCTATTAATAAAAAGAAAGCACTTATTACAAGAGGCATGAGATTTGCTTCACCTTTAAAACTATTCCTTTTTTATATATATAATTATGATGTCTGGGTTAGCTCTCAATCAATTCTATGTGGTACCTGTTATTTTTTTAGATGGGAAAAAATCATGTAATATTATTTTTTTCACTAGAATTTGAACATGAGACTTATGATTCTCAACTCATTTAATTGACCACTAGGCCACAATATTGGGAACAAAAACTATTTCTTGTTTATGTATAGTATTTTAGTTGTTCCGGTAACTATTACATACAAGCACTTAATTTCCTTAATGTAGCAGTTACTGGAAATAGGGGCGGAGCCGGGCCTTCGATTACGAATTCGACCGAACTCAATAACTTTGGTCTAAACCTTATAGGTCCAAGAATTCTTTCATGGTGTCTCTCCAATCCATCCATTATTAGCTACTTCAAGTTTCTTTGAAGTTTTTTCTTTGTTTAATAATCAATAATTAAAATGAGCTAAATGTAATGTTTAAGTATAACACAGTTGAAATGTGTGACCATCTCATTTAAAAGTTTGAATTATCATAAAGAATACACTTTTTATTTACATAATTAATTATATATATTTTTTACACGTCCCTTCACGTGCGGGCTTGATGCCTTTTTTCATGGGTCAAACTCGTGCAAATTCTTTTTTGATAATGGTTGCATGGGCGGATACACATAGTCCCAAGCGGTGTCACGTGACATCATTTCGTCGATATTTTTACTATATAAATAGATAGATAGATAGATAATATGCCATATAAAAACATTGATTATAAATATAAAAAAGATACCCTTGTCATTATAGTGAATTATTCATTTATTCACTTCTTCAAAATTTCGGCTTACGCCGATGGTAGTGAGATTCAAACCCAGAACTTCTACCTTTTTTGCTACCATATTAAAATGTGAGATATCTCATTCTATACTTAAACTTTTAAATAATACTATCACACTCAACATCAAAAATAAGGGCTTGTATTTTACATTAAGAAAATGAGAATAATATATATATATGTGTCACAAAATCCGTTCAACAACTAGTCTACACTTCTGAAGTACATCTCGTGATCCCTCTCATTTAATCGCAAGAGCACAACAGAAACATTGCCAATCAAAGAATAGCAGTTGCAAAATATAATTCACAAATACAAGGAACATAAGCAATGCCAACTACTAAAAAGTAGAAGATTGATCCCTCCGCATTCAGTTATAAGATCAAATCAAGAAATATTTCTCCCACAATACTCCACATTAAATAGACTTTTTCAACAACTCGAAGAATTAATTTTCTTATTATGCTCCTTTTTGCAAAAAATGGGAGTGATCTCTTTTTTCTCTTTTCCTTTTTGTAGTTTTCCTTGTTTTCTTGTAGTTTTTCCTAACAATGGGAAATCCTGAATTTACTGACATATGCAAGAAAAAATTAGAATAAGGAAAACCGCATAACTTTTATATGGTCATTAATTAAATTATCTTTTTTCCCTACATAAAAACAGTCGACCTCTTATTGTATGTCTATTCTTTCTCCAGCACCACAAAACACTTTAGCCACCTGAAATGTAACCATAGCTAGCAACATATATATATATATATATATATATATATATATATATATATCAGTGTTTTAAAAAGCGTTTTCGGGACGAGCCCTGGGGCGAGGCGCACCAAAAACGCCCCGGGGGCGAAAGTCTCAAGAGGGCGTTTGAGGCGAGCGTTTTTAGTGAGGCGTAAGTCCCAGCGACTTTTTCAAATTAAAACAAAATTTGTTGAATAAGTCATTCATATAATACCCAAATTTTCAAAATTTAGCTTGGCAATTACTGAAAAGTTTTAAAAAGGAACTGTAATGTATTAAATTTAAAAGTCAAGACCTTTTTTATTGATTGAAGCCTCAATTCATGGTCTTTCCCAATTTTTTATTTTGTCCGCTAGTCTACTAATATCTCCAACGAATATTCAATTTTTTTTACAAATATAAAGAGAACTTCATTCTCCTTCGTAGCACCAAGTTCAAAGTTCAAATTAAAGGTTAATCATCCGTTTTGTTCCTCCATGTAGAAAACTTTATTCTTTTCGTCTCAAGTTACTTGAGCTTCTAAGTAGCGTATAATAGATTGTTTTGACTAATTTTTTGTGGGGATGAAGCACATTATATATATATATATATATATATCACATATTTATAGTTGTATTCATTTTTATGCAATTTTACCTGTTTATAAATATTTACTGTAATTATATTATTTTATAAAATATTAAAAATTAAATACTTATGGGGCTTACGCCTCGCTGAGGCATATGTAAAATGCCCCGCCTTACGCCCACGCCTTTTAAAACATTGATATATATAACTAGTGGACTAGTAATTTTGAAAAATAAGTGATATTTAGCTTAAAGTATATATATTTATATGTATATCGCCTCGCATTCTACTCATGTTTCGAAGATTTCGGATGTGAAATGTAATGATTTATGCTAATTTGTGGTATTTTTATGTGTAGGAATCATCCGGAGGTAATATGAGGTGAAGGTGCGAGATTGGAGCCAAAAAGGAGCAAAATTGGAAAATAGCTACTTTGTAGCGCCACAGGCAGCGTGGGGCGCTACCTGAGTTTCTCCTAGTTCGTCCGGAACAAGGTTATTTCGGCCCAAGATCCTCCCCTCCCCCCCCCCCCCCCCCCCNCCCAATGCCTATAAAAGCAAGACTAAGCCTATTTTGAGAGGGGGGACGCCACATTGAGGAAACAATACACACGAGGAACATCCGGGAGCGAGGATATCTCAGTTTTCTTCATTTTTTCTTAGTATTCTCAATTATTAAACACTTGTGAATTTGTTTTGATATTATCATGAGTGGCTAAAACCCATAGTTCCGGGGTTGTGATTTAGCCATGAATATTATTGTTTAAAGTTGACTTAACCTTGATTATAATTCACTAACATATAGTTGTTTCTTCCATTCTGTGACTAATTGCTTAATTGTCTGGCCAACAGTTAGGTCCTATTTACTATCTATGCTATGCTTGGGAAAGCTACGTCTAGACTAGAGAAGAATTGAAGAGAGAGTGATCTTAACTCTGAGTTAGGGGGCGAATTTGTGGTTAGGATAGGAATATACCTAGTCACCATGCTTAATTAAATATCATAATCTTGATGTGTTCTTAATAGATTGATTCCATAGGAATATAGGCGTTAATCTATTTTGAATAGGCGAGTAGTAATTCGAGAGAATACTACGATAGAAATTATTCGATTAATTAGCAACCATGAGTGAATTGTATGAATCAGGAGAGTTAATTAAAACACAATCGGATTGGTGATCGATCACAACCATGAAATATTTGTCTATACTGAATACACAACAATTATTTTGCTGCTTGATAAATTAGTTATTTGTTAAACTTATTGCTTAGTATAATCACACTTTTAAACTCTAACTGACTCGACTGAATAATAATCTGGGTGAAACTAGTGGGTAGTTAACACAAGTCTCTATGGGTTCGACACTCGACTTATCATTTTATTACTTGTATGACCATGTATACTTGCATGTGCGTTTGGGAGCAACAAGTTTTTGGCGCCGTTGCTGGGGACTTGAATATTGACTACTTTCTAGTTTTTACTTTAGTTGTTTATTTCGTCAAGTCTAACGTTTCTTATTGGTTGCTCTGCTCTCAGGAACTTCGATTGACTGCGAAGGGTCAAAAGCCAGGATAGAATTCAAGACTTTGACCCCCAACCTGAGAGAACATTTGATAGGAGGTTGAGGGAAGCAAGGAACACAAATAATCTTCAAGCACTTGTTCAATTTCCTGAGGACATGGCAGAGGAGAAACATATGGATGTTCAGGAGGTGGCGATGCCAAGCATTGTCAATATCACTTCTAGCATTGTGAAGCCCAGAATCACTGGGCACTTTGAGCTGAAACGGAGCATGATCCATCTACTACATGCAAATGGTCGGTTTATGAGTCTTCCACATGAGGATCCACAACAGCACATCCTGAACTTTTTTGAGATTAGTGATACTTATATCACTAACTGAGTCACTCCAAACTATGTGAGGCTCACATTGTTCCCGTTTTCTCTGTTGGGCGAAGCAAAGCTGTGGTTGAAGGCGGAACCAGCTAATTCTATTACATCATGGAATGATCTGGCGAGGAAATTTTTGGCACGGTTCTTTCCTTCAGGAAAAATTGCAAAGATCAGAAGTGAGATATTGCCTTCAAACAGAAGTAGGGGGAGACTTTATATTCAGCT
Source organism: Nicotiana otophora (assembly GCA_000715115.1). Lineage (NCBI taxonomy): Eukaryota > Viridiplantae > Streptophyta > Magnoliopsida > Solanales > Solanaceae > Nicotiana > Nicotiana otophora. The sequence goes on from AWOL01S0145098.1 coordinate 9,486, forward strand.
TGGGAAAGGTTCAAGGGGCTGCTCAGAGACTGTCCTCATCACAACCACACAAATGAAGTGTTAGCTCACACTTTCATAAAAGGGCTACATCCAGAGACAAAGATTGTGGTGGACGTTGCAGCGGGAGGTCAAGTGTTGGAGAAAAGCTTCGATGAGATATATGCATTATTGAACAAATTCTCCAAAAACAATCATGATTGGCAAAGAGAGATGGGCAGACACACAGTGCAGAAATCTGCGGGGGTTCTCGAGTTAGATGTTGTCTCTATATTTTCAGCGCAAGCTGCCACATTGGCCAACCAAGTCAATAAGATGACCTTGGTTATTAACAAGCAACAAGCTCAGCCAGTGCAACAGGTTCAGATATTTTGTGAAGTATGTGGAGAGGGTCACACGAGCGACTTATGCCCAGCTAATCTAGAGTCTGTCTATTTTGTGGGTAATGCAAATAGGGTCCAGACAAACCAGTATAGGAACACTTACAATCCTAATTGGAGGAACCACCCAAACATATCTTGGGGTGGAAACCAAGGTGCTCAGAATCAGTACAAGCCACAAACTCCTCAGCAGCAATATAAACCACCTCAGGCTGAACAACTTACAAACCCGATGAGTCGCATTACGGAGATGCTAAAGAAATTGATGGCTGATCCGCAGGCTCTGGAAGCATCCCACTCTTCAGCGATTCGAATTTTGGAGAGACAAATGGGGCAACTTGCTAGTGCTCAAAATACTCGACCGATTGGAGCTCTTCCAAGCGACATGGAGGCTAATCCTAGGGCATCTATTAATGTTGTGTCATTGAGGAATGGGAGATAGTTAGAAGAAGTACCGTTGAACAAGAGGAATCAAGTGACCTTTAATGAGAAACCGGCCACCATAGTAGCTGAATCAGAAAAAGCAAAGGAGTCAGAGAAGCCAGCTAAAGAGGCGGTGGCTAAGCAACCCTACCATTAGTTGCGAGGCCATCACATCCGTTCCCTCAGAGATTGCAGAAAGTGAAGAATAATGCCGCTTATAAAAAGTTTCTTGATATTTTGAAGTAGGTGCAAAACAATATTCCACTAGTAGACATCCTGCAAGAAGTGCCTAAATATGCCAAATACATCAAGGACATAGTGGAAAATAAGAAGATTGACAGAGTTCGAGACTCTGGCACTCACTGAAGAATGTAGCTCAAGAATTCAAAGCAAGCAACCTCAGAAATTGAAGGATACAGATAGATTCACTATCCAAATCTCGATCAGTAAGCATGTAGTCGGGCGAGCTTTGTGTGATCTTGGGGCGAGCATCAATTCAATGCCTCTGTCTGTGTTCACACAGTTGGGGTTGGGTGAGCCGTGCCTAACCACTGTGATTTTACAGTTGGCTGATCGCTCCCTTGCTCATCCTGAAGGAGTGATTGAAGATGTGTTAGTTCAAGTAGGTTCTTTCATACTCCTTGCTGAATTTCATTATTATCACGCCCCAAAACCGAGGAGCGCAACCGACGCTCAACCGAGTGAACCCGACCGAACAAGCCTGTTAGATTTCATTCTACCCAAACTCATTCACGAATAGAGATATACATATTTTTATTAATTAGACGAAAATATACTCCCTATGGCATGCGCTATGTCTTTCTGTACATTTGATTTGAATTGTAATGCCTGAATATAATAAATAGCCTACTCTGTGACGCGTTGTTTGACTTGTATGCCACATAGTGCAATATTGCTTAGAATTTCTCAACTATATGTGCTTGCTTGGCTTAAGAGTTAAACAGAACCGTCTTGATTGAGTCATGTGCAATGTATGTGTGAGGATTTGTGATATTCTGTGCTATCATGTGTAGTTTAGAACTTGCCCCGTGTGTTAATCGAAGCGAAATCATTAAGTTTTTCTAGTCTAGGAGATGACGTAAGGGTTTATTGCTTGATCATAGATGTGCTTGTCACTTAAAAATAAATTTTTCCGTTGCTAGTCCCTTTGAGCCTATAGACCTTTCCCTTGGCACCCACATTACAAGCCATATCCCTATTTTGTTCTTAATTGGAGATTCTTGAATCTTTATCTCATGAGGCACTTAGTCGCTAAAAGAAGCAAGGTGAGAGATTTGGGAGTAGCTTTCGAGTGGAACCATGGAAGGGCCCTTAAGGTGCACTAAAGTTGTGAAAACAAGTCACTAGCCGATGAACCTTAATGTATGGAGTATGTTGTAAAAAAAATTGAAGAAAGGAAAAAAACTAATAGTTCAAATAATGTAGAAAAATACACATCTCCTAATCCTACCAATTCGTGCTAGTGGGAATATAGAAGTGTTTAATTTGAAAAAAGGCCATGTTGTGTCTGGTGTGTGGCGAGTGAATTTGTTGAGAAGAATATGTGCTCGATTTGTGAGTGTAGTGTATTAAAGTTCTTAGGAGGGTTAGTCACTTTTTCTAAATGTATCATACTCGTCCCTTAGCCTACATTACAACCTTAAAGTCCTAATTGATCCTAGATGTGGCTAGCTTAGATTAGTAGAGGTGTACACTATGGACAAGCTTATGAAACGGCCACCGGATACACATGAATTCTTTGTGAGAGTAAGCGATTTTTATTCAAATTGTGTGATGTTCTTAAATTATGTTCAAAGTCATACTTAAATGTGTGGACTATTCTATATTCACTCTTTTGTTTGTTGGTAAGGGCACATGATCTCATAAAGGATTGGTGATGTTGTGAATTTCTCTTATTGGTGAGTGCGGAAGTTGAGGGTGCTTAGTGGTAACGAGTCGGCTCTTGAGGTAGGGTGGTTATGGATAGGTTATTTAAATTGATTAAATTAAAATGTTTATACTTGGGTATGCTTAAAATGGGAAGAATGTGAAATTTGTATGTTCATGCTTGATTGCTGGTATCGATCATAGTCAAGGATAGAGTATATGGTTAAAAATTGCAGTTCTCCTCTCTAGTTGATATGTGTACGTTGTTGGGGGTGTAGTTGATAGTCCCATTGCTCGAGGACGAGCAAGAGTCTAAGTGTGGGGTGTTTATATTTAGCTTAAAGTATATATATTTATATGTATATCGCCTCGCATTTTACTCATGTTTCATAGATTTCGGATGTGAAATGTAATGATTTATGCTAATTCGTGGTATTTTTATGTGTAGGAATCATCCGGAGGCAATATGGGGCGAAGGTGCGAGATTGGAGCCAAAAAGGAGCAAAATTGAAAAATAGCCACTTTGTAGCGCCACAAGCAGCGTAGGGTGCTATCTGTGGCGCACAAGTTTCTCCTAGTTCGCCCGGGACAAGGTTATTTCGGACCAAGACCCCCCCCCCCCCAA
>AWOL01S0145195.1:0-13010 GCA_000715115.1 Nicotiana otophora
CAAACAATGCTAAAGGAACCAATCCCGATCGAAAAAGATCAAATCTTGAATCAAAAGCCCAAAGTCGGCCAAAAGCCCAACCCGGGCCTGTACCTCGGAACCCGACAAAATTGAAAAAATACAACAACTCATTCAATTACGAGTCCAACCATACTAGTTTCACTCAAATTCGACTCCAATTCGATGTTCAAACCTCAAAAATTCATATTATGAAACTTTAGGCCAAAACCTCCAATTTCTCTTTAAAATTTCCCAACCAATTGCCAAAAATGAAGATAGATTCATGAAATGTAATCAAAGCTGAGTAGAGAACACTTACCCCAATCCTTATGATGAAATTTGCTTCAAATATCGCCTTAATCCGAGTCCCACATCTCAAAATACGAAGAAAGAACAAAACCCTCGATTTTTATAACTTCTGCCCAGACTCACTGGGGGTATGTACAGACTCCGGAGGGGCTCCTTCAGCCCAAATGCTATATCAAGCCAATCATGGCATAAATCAATAAAATATGTTGCGGCGTGCAACCCGTTCCCATCATAAATCAATATATATAAAGCCAATATGTCCTGCTGCGGCGTGCAGCCCGATCCCATAAACATCCTCACCATCAGGCCCTCGGCCTCACTCAGTCATCAATCTCTCCAGTCTCTCGGGCTCTCAGTGTCATGAAAAGAATCATCCCAAAAATAATGATGTGATATATCAATAAATGGTAACAGAGACTGAGATATGATATGCATATGAATGCGTATGACTGAGTATGTAAATGCAATGTAAGCAGATAACTCAACATCAGAAATGACCTTAGTGGGGCTCAACAGAATAAGCATGTAGCCTAGACATGATTTCCAACATGGATCGCATCTCAATAGCTCTAGTACTTAGAGATTTCATGGTTACAAATAAGATCAGGTAATTACACAGTACGACAGAAGTAATAGAGTTACAATTCACATGGTGCACGCCCACACGCCCGTTACCTAGCATGTGCATCACCTCAACCCCAAACACATAACACGTATATTCAGGGTTCATACCCTCAGCACAAAGTTTAGAAGTGTTACTTACCTCGATCAAGCCGAATCCAATCCCGAGCAAGATAAACGATACTCCGAAAATTCCATTCCGTGCGTATCAACCTTCATACGCCTTCCTATCTCCTCAATTCAAGCCAAACGATTCATATCTATTCAAAAAACGTGCAACTTAATCACAATTTACTCTAATGCGTACAATTTAACAATTTACAAAAATTTCCAACTCCGCTCAAAAAGTCGACAGTGGGGCCCGCATCTCAAAATCTGACGAAACTCACAAAATCTGATAACCCATTCAATTGCGAGTCCAACCATATTAATTTTACTCAAATCCGACTCCGAATCGATGTTCAAATCTCGAAAATTCATTTTATGGAATTGTAGAAAATTCCTCCGATTTCTCTTGAATAATCGATAATCTAATGCCAAAAATGAAGATTAATTTATGGAATATAATCACAAGGGAGTCAAGAACACTTACCCCAAGTTGTATGGTGAAATGTGCCTCTGACAATCGCCCAAACCAAGCTCCCCAACTCTGTTTTTGTCAAAAATGAAAAAACCTCCCGTTATAAGGATTTTAATGTTCGAGCGCCACATGTGGCATAGGGCACTGCCTGTGGCACTGTTTCCAGAACCTCTAAACATCCCAGGGGTAGTGCCCCATGCTACCCTGGGCGCTGGTGACGGAATTTGATTTATTTGTTCGACACGGAAATGGGCATAACTCTCTCATACGATGTCTGAATTCGACGATTCTTTTTGTTATGGCTCTGTAATTTCAATAGGGATCTAATTCTTCAATCAAAACTGAATTTGGAGCTCATTTTCTTAATGTGATATCACGTATTCTTGAAGAATCGGCGTCGAAACATTCTAGAAATATCCAAATTAAATTCCATTAACCATCCGAAATCCATTCGAGGCCCTCGGGACCTCAACCAAATATATCAACAAGTCCTAAAATATCATACGAACTTAGTTGATGCCTCAAATCACATTAAACAATACTAAAACCATGAATCATACCCAATTCAAGCTTAATGAAACTACAGACTTCCAAATAATTTTTCAGACACACCCCTAAGTCCAAAATTGCCATACGGTGCTATTGGAATTATCAAAACTCAATTCTGGAGTCATTTGCACAAAAAGTTAAACTCCGGTCAACCCTTTTCATTTAAGCTTCCAATATGAACTTCATTCATCCGAACTAATCCCGAACACCTAAAAATCCAAACCGACGATTCATACACATCATAATACATCATATGAAACTATTCAAAACTTCAAATAGTTGAAAGGAGCGTAAATGTTCAAAACGACAAGTCGGATCATTACATTCTCCCCCACTTAAACATATGCTCATCCTCAAACGTGCCAAGAGTTGTTCCTAAGCCCTTAAATCACTATTCCAACTTACCACGCACATACCCGGGGGTGATCCCATGCCACCCTATTCCATATAAGCCTGACAACACAACATAATTGAAGATCATTACTTTAACCTTAATCTGTAAAACTTAGAACCCAAATTTCCAACATCCAGAATTTCTTACAAGACACGAATCTCACATCTACACACTGTATAAGTCTGAACAAGCTGTATCAAGGTATAACCATAATCTCTGATATAATCACATAACATACTACACAACTCGCATAATCACAGCACCATTTTTGATCACAGTAACTACTCAAAACCAACCCGGTACTAGTATTAAACCCCATATCAAACAAAACCTCATTCCAAAAACCTTCATACCCTGCTGATAATGAAAGAAACATATGGAATCTCATGACCCCTTATCATATCAATAATTCATGGAGCTCTCTCGCTCCAACCAGAACCATAATCACTTTCTACGCCGACTTTCAATATTATCCTCCCGAATATACTATAATCATAGTACCCATTCTAGGTCCAATGACCTTATATTATTAAACACAACTATCCCACAGACATGCCACACCAATATAACTCAAGCCACAACTGCGCAATCCGTGTACCCAAAAATATGAAATGTCTCAAAGAAGAGAATCGTATTGCAAGTTCAACAAGCACCACCACAACCGCAATGCTATGATCTCATCACATATAGTAGAACCAAGACACGCGGATCTAAAACGGTTACCAGCTCTCCTAGATCTTACATTAACATCAACTACATGGACAACTCACGTGCTATAGTATCAATATCTGGACCCGCACGAACAACTCACATGCCAATAATATCAGTATATGGATCTGTACGGACAACTCACGTGCCAATAACATAATCCGCCTGGCATGGTCACAGGCCTCCGGTCCAAGCATATCATACAAGAGCAATCAATTAAGTACACATGTATATGATAAATAAAAGAAGATTCACATGCTCCGGGACTGGTATAATTAACACACAATAGAGTAGGCATGTGCAAAGTGTGCTATCACAGCTCAAATCGGCAAGTTAACGCAGAAATAGTAACTACCCAGTTTATTCAGGGAATTAGCCTTTTTGTAACCTCAAGTATAGCCCAGATAGTTCTCAGCAAAGGTACGAATATGAGAAATGTTATACCTTTACGCTTAACAGTCAACTCTAAGTATATCATAGCCTAAGCATTCTTCTGAGTATGAATACTTGCCCCAGTGCCCTCATATGGGCTCAAACCTCACATATATACGCACTCGTAGCGCGTAGCTATCACAAATAATAAACGCAACTAGTGATTCCACTAAGTATAAATAAAATACTCACCTCAAACATGCTGCAACCCTGAAATAATATGCTTTTGAGAACTCTACTCTCCAAATTCATTGAACACATGAATCACCGTAACCGGTCCCAATTCCAGCACTCGAATGACTAACACATATTTCATGCACAATTATCCCAAGAGGAATTCTTCCAAAATATTTCCGTGCCACATAGCAATAATTAGAATATCAACAGTCTATCAACCAGGTGAGTACCGCAATACCGATGAACATCCGTAAATAAAAACACTATGCGCCTTTTGAAATGCGCACCCTTCTCAGGGATTACTGAGCAGTTATAACATTCCTCTAAATATCCAAAACTGACCATTCTGTCCAAATTCGTAACCTTCCCTTCAAGACTGAACTGCCACCTTGTACATGTAAATCTTAATCCCACACAACACACCACATCTATCATGCCATTATATGACAAACACAAGAATCTCATTATGAACTCTAAGTCACCAGCAAATTACATACCCGGTTAGTTAGAAACCTTTCTCTTGCTTCCTTCCAGGAGGAAATCACAATACACAACATGTTCTCCACACCGGTAGAAAATATCCGGTTATAACCATGGTAGAAACTATCAAGAACACTTTGAAATTTATTTGCACATATCCAAGATATTAGAGTTGAATATCCCTAACTCTACCAAGCCACGCAGGTCACCAAACCCAAGCATATTGCCACCAAAACATCTGTAAAGTCTCACCACATCATAATTACCCCCATAAATACCACAACCGAAACACCCACTCTGAAAATACCTTATTTGAGTCTAACGTCATTTTATTCACCTTCCTGATACTGAAATATAAAATCCATAATAATAAAAATAATTCCACAAGTCTCGACACCATCCAACTTAAATCTCAAATTTTAGCCACATACAAATCCGCCAAAAATTCTCAGTTGCTACATATTAATCTTGAGTCCATTAGAACTTTCTCAAGAGTCATCCACTCTGCTCAAATCTCAATTGCACTGCCCAAACGGGCTAAACTGCCTATGCTCAATTAGCACAACAATACCCCAAAGAAGTAACTATGCCTTAATGCAACCGAGCAAATTCATACACCGTGCACACTACATCCGTCACGAATAACAACTTAACTCATTCTGTGATTTTTATATACTCATAAAGTGCAATATAACCCGTATCCAGGAATTTCCTTGCTGAACTCATCCTCCATCTCAACCTCTGCAAGTCATAACTAATCCACAAGTATGCCTCAGACCAAACCCAATACAACACATAACCGTGCAATCAAATTGGTGATAAAAGAATCCCCCACTTGGCGGAAAGCCATAGAACAAAACATTCCATAACTCACAATATCCATACTCTATTACTGGCATAATACCACAGTCAGTTCAACAAAAATTCTTCTTAAGCTCATGCAATACCAACCATAAAATACCCCAATCAGCCGCTAAGCTCATATTTATTCTCTTGACAGTCAAGTCAACTTTCTCAACCAGATTCAAATTCGGATCTCAACACATACACCCCGTTAGTGGAAAAGAAACTCTCCGCTCAACATTATAAGGGACACACCTACGTAGATTACTCCACAGGAGATAACTCACATGCTTAGCCTCAAATTGGCATCTTGCTTATACCCTTTTGCAACCACGATTACTATGCCATCACTTAATCTTCCTGAGTCTGAAATCACAACGAGACATGAAAATCTACTTCACTCCATAATTAATCGGCATGAAAAATCTTTCAACACACTATTAACTCGAGACTATACGTCACATCTAGGTAGAAATCTAGCACCCAATAGTCCTTTTTACATCTCAAGCAAACTATTCTCCTCACCATCAAACCATCTTAACACATTCTATAGTCACATCATGCTCATCATATAGCTATTCAACCGCTCATCGAGCCACAAATTCCACTCATAGGGACACTACCGGACATATGAGTCCAAATGTACAAGTTCACACAACTGAAGCTACTGAGCCTAAGCTGCGGTCTAAACCTGGCCTCAAGTCCTCCAAACTGGCCCATCACCAAAACACAGAATATACATCTCGAACCTCGTTCATGGAATCACAAACCGACGATGCATATCTGATACCGAGCGCTCACACGCGCATACGAATGTGTGAAAGGAATTCAAAAAGTTATGTTTCAAGCTGAATCAATTTTGCACGATAAGGAAAGAAAGATGAAAATTATCCTAAATGCCCTTTAGCCTCTCAAAGATAAGTATGGACGTCATCATACCGATCCGCAAGACTCTACTAGACACTTGCTCATGACTTGTAAAACCTATGAACCTAAGGCTCTGATACCAACTTGTCAAGGCCCAAAATCCAACTAGTCGTGAAGGCACCTAACCCAACCCGTCAAGTAAGCCAAATAACAACTATCCAATCCCAGTGAAATTTAATAAGACAATCAAGTGAAATAAAATATCTAAATCTTATCCATTCCCCAAGGAAATATAGTACAAATCATGAGCTTTTAAGATTAGAATTTATAAAGCTGGTATGAAATAAATACATCATCTATTAGAAATGTACATAAACAGATTTTCTTTATAAATCTAAGCCTACCATGAACAAGAGGCAACTATGACCGGAACACAGGTACATATCCAAATTCAGCTCCTGTCGATCACAGCAACATCAACATCCAATATCTGCACGCAAAGTGCAGAAGTGTAGTATGAGTTCAACCGACCCCATGTACTCAGTAAGTAACAAACCTAACCTTAGGTTGAAAGTAGTGACGAGCTGGAACACAGATCGGGGTCTAACACCAATAGCCAACAACAGTTCATAATAACATAATGGAAGTAATAAAAGAAGTATCTCAGAGATAAAATTCTCAGCTCGTTCACATTTCCATAAAAATAGTCATGCTTTTCAAATATATCAGTGAAAACCCAAATCCTTTACCGAAATCACCAATTTATGATTAAGTTTGAAAATTGTGATTTTTCCCAAACACTTTCAACAGGTAAATATTTTATTTTTAAATGGAATGAGGAAAATACATCTCTATGCCTACATGTAAATATGTAGGAGAAGTCATGAATGGCGCAATATCGTATAGCATGAGGAAAAATGCATCTCTATGCCTGTATGTCAAGTGTGCATGTCAATGCGATGCAAGTCAGTGATAAAACCATATACGTACTCTTAGAGTATCATTTCACTCAGACCTCCCAGTTACTCAGTCATCTCAGTCACTCAGTCCTCCCAGTCACCCAATCCTCCAATTCGCTCGGCACTCGTAATCGGTACTCGGCACTCGCACTCAGTAGGTACCTGCACTCACTGGAGGTATGTACAGACTCCGGAGGGGCTCCTTCAGCCCAAGCGCTATATCAAGCCAATCATGGCATAATTCAATAAAACATGTTGCGACGTACAACCCGATCCCATCATAAATCAATATATATAAAGCCAATATGGCCTGCTACGGCGTGCAGTCCGATCCCATAAACATCCTCACCATCAGGCCCTCGGCCTCACTCAGTCATCAATCTCTCCAGTCTCTCGGGTTCTCAGTGTCATGAAAAGAATCAGCCCAAAATGATGTGATGTATTAATAAATGGTAACAGAGACTGAGATGTGATATGCATTTGAATGCGTATGACTGAGTATGTAAATGCAATGTAAGCAGATAACTCAACATCAGAAATGACCTCAGTGGGTCTCAATAGAATAATCATGTAGCCTAGACATGGTTTTCAACATGGATCGCATCTCAATAGATCTAGTACGTAGAGATTTCATGGTTACAGATAAGATCAGGTAATTACACAGTACCAGAGAAGTAGAAGAGTTACAATTCACACGGTGCACACCCACACGCCCGTCACCTAGCATGTACGTCACTTCAACACCAAACACATAACATGTATATTCACGGTTCATAACCTCAGCACCAAGTTTAGAAGTGTTACCTCGATCAAGCCGTATCCAATACCAAGCAAGATAAACAATACTCCGAAAATTCCATTCCGCGCATATCAACCTCCATATGCCTTCCTATATCCTCAACTCAAGCCAAACGATTCGTATCTATTCAAACAATTTGCAAATTAATCACAATTTACTCTAATGCGTACAATTTAAGAATTTACAAATATTTCCAACTCCGCTCGAAAAGTCGACAGTGAGGCCCACGTCTCGGAATCCGATGTAACTCACAAGATCTGACAATTCATTCAATTACGAATCCAACCATACTAATTTTACTCAAATCCGACTCTGAATCGATGTTCAAATCTCGAAAATTCATTTTATGGAATTGTAGAAACTTCCTCTGATTTCTCTTGAACAATCAATAATCTAACGTCGAAAACGAAAATTAATTCATGGAATATAATCAAAAGGGAGTCAAGAACACTTACCCCAAGTTGTGTGGTGAAATTTTCCTCTGAAAATTGCCCAAACCGAGCTCCCCAACTCTGTTTTTGTCAAAAATGGAAAAACCTCCTGTTTATAGGGATTTTAATGTTCGAGCACCATAGGTGGCGTGGGGCGGCCTGTGGAGCTGTTTCCAGAATCGCTGGTGATGGGATTTTGTTTTTTCGACACGAAAATGGGCATAACTTTCTCATACAATGTCTGAATTCGACGATTCTTTTTGCTATGACTCCGTAATTTCAATACGGATCAAATGCTTCAATTAAAACTGAATTTAAAGCTAATTGCCTTAATGTGATACCACATATTCTTGAAGAATCGACGTCAAAACATTCTAGAAATATCCAAATTAAATTTCGTTAACCATCCGAAATCCACTCAAGACCCTCGGGACCTCAACCAATATATACCAACAAGTCCTAAAACATCATACGAACTTAGTTGATGACTCAAATCACATCAAACAACACTAAAACACGAATCATACCTTAATTTAAGCTTAATGAAACTACTGACTTCCAAATAATTTTTCGGACACACCCCTAAGTCCAAAATCGCCATTCTGAGCTATTGGAATCATCAAAACTAAATTCCGAAGTCGTTTGCACAAAAAGTCAAACTCCGGTCAACCCTTTTCATTTAAGCTTCCAACATGAATTTCATTCATCCGAACTAATCTCGAACACCTAAAAATCAAAACCGACGATTCACACACATCATAATACATCATATGAAGCTATTCAAGATTTCAAATAGTTGAAAGAAGTGTAAATGTTCAAAATGACAAGTCGGGTCGTTACAATGGCTAACCTTCCAAGGCTGAAATTATCCAATTCGTGTGGTTTGCATTTACTTTATCGTTATTTATTTCAATTGTAATCTAATTTATTATTTTGTGTCAAGTTAATTCACGTATTCTTAAAACTACTTACAAATTCAATTGTTATCCGATTTAGAGGATAAACATAGGTATTGGATACTAAATAGTAAACGATTGACATCACATTATGTTTTTTTCCTCTGTTTCTAATGGAACTTGATCAATATTGACATCACCAGGTGCTGAAATTCCCAACACCCGGAGGAGTCCAAACAGTTTATGGGGAACAACTGACCGCCAAAGAGATGTTTGTAATCGTTGAGGTGATCCCGTCATCCACGCTCTCGACATCGAAGGATCTGAATCGGATGATCAAAGACGGGGCCAAATAGCAATCACTGATACCAGCCTCGACGGAATCGGAGGAACGAAGAGTAGATGAGGACGATGACTACGGAGTCCCCAGATCTTTCATAGCCCCCGATGATTCTGATGCCACAAAATCAACGGTCGAGGAACTGGAACAAGTCGTACTAATCGAACATTTGCCCTATCAAAAGGTATACCTGGGCACGGGGTTAAGCCCCGAGCTTAGGAAAAAAACTCATTTAATTTCTTATAGCTAACGAAGATTATTTCGCTTGGTCCCACCTTGAAATGATAGGGATCCCGCCGGAGATAAACACTCACAAGCTAAGCCTAGACCCGAAGTTCCACCCGGTCAAGCAGAAGAGGAGGCCCCAGTCTGAGGTTAAACATGCTTTCATCAAGGACGAGGTATCTAAACTCCTTAAAATAGGGTCCATTCGGGAGGTTAAATACCCGGATTAGTTAGCAAACGTAGTGGTAGTCCCTAAAAAAGTGAATAAATTAAGAATGTGTGTAGACTATAAGGATCTGAATAAGGCATGTCCCAAGGACTCCTTTCTTTTGCCCAACATTTATCGCATGATAGATGCCACAGCCGTCCACGAGATCATCAGTTTTCTCGATGCCTACTCCGGGTACAATCAAATACGGATGAACCTGGGTAATCAGGAAAAAACCTCCTTCATCACTAAATACGGCACATACTGCTATAACATGATGCCATTCGAATTTAAAAATGTCGGTGCCACTTACCATCGCCTAGTAAACCGGATGTTCGAGGAACAAATAGGAAAATCAATGGAGGTTTACATTGACAATATGTTGGTTAAGTCTCTCCGAGCAGAGGACCATTTAAAATATTTGCAACAAACCTTTAGCATATTGAAGAAATACAATATGAAGCTGAACCTAGAGAAATGTGCGTTTGGAGTTGGATCATGTAAATTTCTCGGATTCATGGTATCCAACTGGGGAATCAAGATCAACCCCGACAATATCAAAGCCATCAAAGATATCACATTTATGGACAACGTGAAGGCAATGCAAAGATTAACCGGACGCATAGCCGCTCTGAGCGATTCATCTCGAGGTCTTCCGATAAGAGCCATAGAGTCTTCTCACTATTGATGAAGAAGAATAACTTCTCCTGGACCCCCGGAGTGCCAACAGGCCTTGGAGAAACTCAAGCGGTATCCATCGAGCCCACCGCTGCTTCACACGTCAAAGATAGACGAACAACTATACATGTACTTGGCAGTATCGGAGATAGCGGTAAGTGGAGTCCTGGTCCGGGAAGAGCAAGGTACGCAATTTTCAATTTACTATGTTAGCAGGACTCTAGGTGAGGCTGAAACTAAGTACCCTCACCTAGAAACATTGGCGCTCTCTTTGCTATGCGCCTCAAGGAAGATGAAACCATATTTTCAATGTCATCCTATATGTGTTGTGACTACTTACCCATTGCGAAATATAATGCATAAACCCAAGCTCTCGAGACGATTAGCCAAATGGGTCGTGGAGATTAGCGGGTACGATATTGAATATCGACCCCGGGCCGCCATTAAATCTCAAATATTGACGGACTTCGTGGCTGACTTTACGCCGGCCCTAATACCCGAGGTCAAAAGAGAGTTGTTGGTGAACTCAAAGACGTCCTCGGGGATCTGGACCCTCTTTAGGGACAGTGCTTCAAATGCAAAAGGGTTCGGACTTGGCATCGTATTGAAGCCACCAACAGGAAATGTAGTTAGACAATCTATTAGGACTGTGAAATTGACTAACAACGAGGCCAAATATGAGGCCATAATTGCAAGTCTCGAACTGGCCAAAAGCTTGAGAGCGGAGGTGATCGAAGCTAAGTGTGACTCTCTCCTCGTGGTGAACCAAGTTAATGGGGCGTTCGAGTTTAGAGAAGAGCAAATGCAAAACTACCTAGATACGTTGCAGGTAACATTACATCGGTTCAAGGAGTGGACTTTGCAACACGTACCTCGGGATCAAAACAAAAGGCCGATGCCCTTGCTAACTTAGGATCATCGGTCGAGGACGACGAGTTCATCTCGGGGGCAATCGTACAACTCATAAGATTGGTGGTGGAAGAAGGCCATGTCAAGATTAACTCAACGAGCCTAACTTGGTACTGGAGAAACAAATATATAAAATATCTAAAGGCCAGAAAACTGCCTTCGGATCCAAAAAAATCGAGGGCCCTGCGTAAGAAGGCAACTCGGTTTAGTTTGTCCGAAGACGGAACCCTGTTCAAAAGAACATTTGATGGCCCACTCGCGATATGTCTAGGACCACGTGATACCGAGTACGTTCTAAGGAAAATGCACGAAGGCACATATGGAAATCATTCGAGCATCGAGTCATTGGTTCAAAAAGTAATCAAAGCCGGTTACTACTAGATCGATATGGAAAAGGACGCGAAGGAGTTCGTACAAAAATGTGATGAATGTCAAAGACATGCTCCGATGATTCACCAACCCGGCATACAGTGGGGAATGGACATCGCCGGTCCCCTTCCATGGGCACCCAGTAAGGCTCAATTAATATTATTTGTGATTAACTATTTTTCTAAGTAGGTGGAAGCCCAGGCATATGAGAAGGTCAGAGAAAGAGAATTCATCGATTTCATTTGGGATCACATTATATGTCGGTTCGGAATACCGGCCGAGATCATTTGCGACAACGGGAAGAAATTTATCGGCAGCAAAGTGAACAAGTTTCTCGAAGACCATAAGATCAAAAGGATCCTATCAACACCCTACCACCCTAGTGGGAACGGACAAGCAGAATCAATCAATAAAATCATATTGCAATACCTCAAAAAGAGGTTAACTGACGCCAAAGGAAAATGGAAGAAAATCCTGCCCGAAGTACTATAGGCATACCATACGACCTCGAAGTCCAGTACCGGGGCCACCTTGTTCTCGCTGGTTTACGGTGCCAAAGCTCCAATATCGGTTGAAGTCGGAGAACCAAGTCTCAAGTTCCGATATGCAACCAAGAAATCGAACGACGAGGCCATGAATACAAGCCTGGAGCTATTAGATGAAAGACGCGAAGCCGCCCTTGTTCGGTTGGCTGCCCATGTTCGGTTGGCCGCCCAAATACAGCGGATCGAGAGGTATTATAATCGAAGAGCTAACCTTCGACATTTTAATGTCGGGGACTTGGTGTTAAGGAAGGTCACGCTAAGTACCCAGAACCCGAACGAAGGGAAGTTAGGGCCGAATTGTGAATGCCCTTATCAAATTATCGAGATTAGAGGTAAAGGATCGTACAAACTCGAAACAATGAACGGTGAGCAACTAACGAACAACTGGAACATAACTCACTTGAAGCGATATTACTGCTAAGGTATGACTCCATTCATTACTTTTACTTATTTTCATTTTGAACTAACACTTGCAGGCGAATGTCAAAGAACGACACAATTTTTAGGCCTGAAAGCACGCGTTGCACTCTTTTTCTCTTGAATCGGTTTTGTCCCAAATGGGTTTTCCTGGAAGGTTTTTAACGAGGCAACAGTAAATCGTGCTAACTTAGAATTGAAGGCCGGTTACGAACCGGTATCGAGGACCACGGCAATAGTATTTGAGGCCTCTCTACGATCGGACCCGAACAAT
>AWOL01S0145216.1:0-43781 GCA_000715115.1 Nicotiana otophora
TTGTGGGCCCCATAGAGAGCAGCTTGGCGCACTCTCGCGAAAACGCGAATATCTCTCTATTCCAAGATCGTATCGACAAACGGTTTAATGCGTTGGAACCTAGACTCATAGATATTCAATTTTCTAGGTAGATCACCCCATAATTCCAATCACATTGGGAGAAAAATGCAGTAACATGTGACCTAAAGTTTAAGTAAAATTATAAACCTAAGTTGCGACAACTTTTATCGACTTTTGTTTCATAAGTCGCTTGACTTCAAAACTTATGATACGGATATTATATGATTCAAATACATTAAAACAAGACCTCTTGGGACAGTTAATCACCTCTAGTGTTACCCGAAAATACGGGTTACAACATCCTTGATTCGTTTAACTTCTAATACTTGTTAACCACTCTTATACACCCTTGTATCGTTTAAGACCAAAAGGATTAACTTCTTATCATCTCAAAGATAATCTCTTCTTGGATTTACGTCGACTAACTTACGGCGTGATCTATGGTATGCGAATTTGGGTTGTAACCACCTTGGGGTGCACCGGTTCTGTTTGTGAAAACGAAAGATGGTACTCTGCGGATGTGCATTGATTATAGGCAGTTGAACAAAGTTACAATCAAGAATAAATATCCATTGCCACGTATTGATGTTTTATTTGACCAGCTTTAGGGAGCGAGGGTGTTCTCCAAAATTGATTTGAGATCTGGGTATCACCAATTAAAAATTTGGGATTCGGATATTCTAAAGACGGCATTTTGGACTCGTTATGTCCACTATGAATTTCTTGTGATGTCTTTTGGGCTAACCAATGCCCCAACAANTACTCTGCGGATGTGCATTGATTATAGGCAGTTGAACAAAGTTACAATCAAGAATAAATATCCTTTTCCGTGTATTGATGACTTATTTGACCACCTTTAGGGAGTGATGGTGTTCTCCAAAATTGATTTGAGATCTGTGTATCACCAGTTAAAAATCCAGAATTCGGATATTCTAAAGACGGCATTCGGAACCCGTTATGGCCACTATCAATTTCTTGTGATGTCTTTTGGGTTAACCAATGTCCCAACAGCATTTATGCATTTGATAAATAGTGTATTCCAACCATATCTTGATTTATTTATCGTAGTATTTATTGATGATATTCTGGTGTACTCACGTAGACAGGAGGAGCATGCACTACACTTGGATATTGCATTGCAAAGATTGAGAGAGGAGAAACTTTATGCCAAATTCTCTAAGTGTTAGTTCTGGCTTAGTTTGGTGGCATTCTTGGGACATATAGTGTCCAATGAAGGAATTAAGGTGAATCCCAAGAAAATAAAGGCAGTTCAGAGTTGGCCCAGGCCATCCTCAGTTACTGAGATTCGGAGTTTTCTCGGCTTGGCCAGTTATTATTGCCGTTTCGTGGAGGGTTTCTCGTCTATTGCATCACCTATGACCAAATTGACCCAGAAAGGTGCTCCGTTCAGGTGGTCGGATAAATGTGAAGAAAGCTTTCAGAAGCTCAAGATAGCTTTGACTACAGCTCCAGTATTGGTGTTTCCTACAGGTTCAGAGTCTTATACTATATATTGTGATGCATCGCGTATTGATCTCGGCGCAGTGCTGATGCAAGATGGTAGGGTGATTGCCTATGCATCCAGACAGTTAAAGGTACAAGAGAAGAATTATCAAGTCCACGATCTTGAGTTAGCAGCTATTGTTCATGCCTTGCAAATTTGGCAGCATAACTTGTACGGTGTCCAGTGTGAGGTATATACCGATCATTGGAGTCTACAACATTTGTTTAAAAAGAAGGATCTTAACTTGAGGCAGCGAAGGTGGTTGGAGTTGCCTAAGGATTATGATATCACTATTCTCTATCATCCCGGAAAGGCCAATGTGGTGGCCGATGCCTTAAGTCTTATGGCGGAGAGTTTGGGTAGCTTAGCATACTTACCGGTAGCAGAGAGGCCTTTAGCCTTGGATATACAGGCTTTGGCTAACCAGTTTGTTAGATTGGATGTTTCGAAGCCGAATCGAGTTTTGGATTATGTGGTTTCTCAGTCTTCTTTATATGATTGCATTAAAGAGCGTCAGTATGATGATCCACATATTCTTGTCCTTAAGGACACGGTTCAGCACGGTGATTCCAAGGAAGTCACTATTGGAGATGGTGGTGTATTACAGGTACAGGGTAGGCTATGTGTGCCTAATGTAGATAGTTTGCGTGAGCTGATTCTCCAGGAAGCTCACAGTTCGCGGTACTCTATTCATCCAGGCGCCGCGAAGATGTATCAGGATTTGAGATAGCACTATTGGTGGAGGCGGATGAAGAAAGATATAGTTGGGTTTGTATCGCGGTGTTTAAATTGTCAACAGGTAAAGTACGAGCATAATACACCGGGTGGATTGCTACAGAGACTTGAAATTTCGGAGTGGAAGTGGGAGCGTATTACCATGGACTTTGTAGTTTGACTCCACATCTTCTTGTCCTTAAGGACACGGTTCAGCACGATGCTGCCAAGGAAGTCACTATTGGAGATGACGGTGTATTACAGATACAGGGCAGGCTTTGTGTGCCTAATGTAGATGGTTTGCGTGAGCTGATTCTCCAGGAAGCTCNAGAGAAGAATTATCAAGTCCACGATCTTGAGTTAGCAGCTATTGTTCATGCCTTGCAAATTTGGCAGCATAACTTGTACGGTGTCCAGTGTGAGGTATATACCGATCATTGGAGTCTACAACATTTGTTTAAAAAGAAGGATCTTAACTTGAGGCAGCGAAGGTGGTTGGAGTTGCCTAAGGATTATGATATCACTATTCTCTATCATCCCGGAAAGGCCAATGTGGTGGCCGATGCCTTAAGTCTTATGGCGGAGAGTTTGGGTAGCTTAGCATACTTACCGGTAGCAGAGAGGCCTTTAGCCTTGGATATACAGGCTTTGGCTAACCAGTTTGTTAGATTGGATGTTTCGAAGCCGAATCGAGTTTTGGATTATGTGGTTTCTCAGTCTTCTTTATATGATTGCATTAAAGAGCGTCAGTATGATGATCCACATATTCTTGTCCTTAAGGACACGGTTCAGCACGGTGATTCCAAGGAAGTCACTATTGGAGATGGTGGTGTATTACAGGTACAGGGTAGGCTATGTGTGCCTAATGTAGATGGTTTGCGTGAGCTGATTCTCCAGGAAGCTCACAGTTCGCGGTACTCTATTCATCCAGGCGCCGCGAAGATGTATCAGGATTTGAGATAGCACTATTGGTGGAGGCGGATGAAGAAAGATATAGTTGGGTTTGTATCGCGGTGTTTAAATTGTCAACAGGTAAAGTACGAGCATAATACACCGGGTGGATTGCTACAGAGACTTGAAATTTCGGAGTGGAAGTGGGAGCGTATTACCATGGACTTTGTAGTTTGACTCCACATCTTCTTGTCCTTAAGGACACGGTTCAGCACGATGCTGCCAAGGAAGTCACTATTGGAGATGACGGTGTATTACAGATACAGGGCAGGCTTTGTGTGCCTAATGTAGATGGTTTGCGTGAGCTGATTCTCCAGGAAGCTCACAGTTCGCGGTACTCGATTCATCCAGGCGCCGCAAAGATGTATCAGGATTTGAGATAGCACTATTGTGGACGCGGATGAAGAAAGATATAGTTGGGTTTGTATCGTGGTGTTTAAATTATCAACAGGTAAAGTACGAGCATCAGACACCGGGCGGATTGCTATAGAGACTTGAAATTCCGGAGTGGAAGTGGGAGCGTCTTACCATGGACTTTGTAGTTTGACTCCCACGGACTTTGAGAAAGTTTGATGTTGTTTGGGTGATAGTAGATCGATTGACCAAATCTGCTCATTTTATTCTAGTCGGTACTAATTATTCTTTGGAGCGGTTGGCTAGGATTTATATTCGCGAGATTGTTCGCCTACACGGTGTGCCGGTGTCCATTATTTCAGATCGGGGTACGCAGTTTACCTCACAGTTTTGGAGGGAAGTGCAGCGAGAATTGGACACACAAGTTCAGTTGAGTATAGCATTTCACCCTCAGACGGACGAACAGTCCGAGCGCACTATTCAGATATTGGAAGATATGCTACGCACTTGTGTCATTTATTTTGGGGTTTTGTGAGATCAATTTCTGCCACTCGCGGAGTTTGCTTACAACAATAGCTACCAGTCAAGCATTTAGATGGCTCCTTATGAAGCTTTGTATGGGAGATAGTGCAGATCTCCGGTGGGTTGGTTTGAGCCGAGTGAGGTTAGGCTACTGGGTACTGACTTGGTTCAGGATGCTTTAGAGATGGTGAAAGTGATTCAGGAACGGCTTCGCACGACACAGTCTAGACATAAGAGTTATGTAGGCAGGAAGGTTTGTGATGTTGTTCACATGGTGGGAGAGAAGGTTCTACTCAAGATTTGACCCATGAAGGGCGTGTTAAGGTTCGGGAAGAAGGACAAGTTGAGCCCTCGGTATATTGGACCTTTTGAGATACTTAAGAACATTGGAGAGGTGGCGTATGAACATGCTTTTCCACCTAGTTTATCAGGTGTTCATCCAGTGTTCCATGTATCAATGCTTCGAAAGTATGTCGGGGATCCGTCTCATATTCAGGATTTCAATACAATATGGCTGGACGGTAATTTGACTTATGACGTGGAACCGGTGGCTATTTTAGACCGGCAGGTTAGAAAATTGAGGTCAAAGAGCATAGCATCAGTGAAGGTACAGTGGAGAGGCTAGCCAATCGGAGAAGCTACTTCGGAGATTGAGCAGGAGATGCAGAGAAAATATCCACACTTATTTGAGACTCCAGGTATTGTTCTAAACCCGTTTGAGGACGAACGTTTGTTTAAGAGGGGTAGAATGTAACGACCCGGCTGTTCCCCCATTTACTTCTCAATTTATGCTTTATAGTTGCTTTATGACTTACCGGGTTAGTGAGTTCGGGTCTGGAAGGAATTTGGAACGAAATGAGACACTTAGTATCATATTTGAAAATTTAAGTTAGAAAAGTGGACCGGATATGGGCCTATATGTAAACGACCTTGGATTTGAATTTTGTTGATTCCAATAGCTCCGTATGGTGATTTTGGGCTTAGGAGCGCGTCTAGAATATTATTTGGAGGTCCATACTGGAATTAGGCCTAAAATGCCAAAAGTTGAATATTTGGGAAGTTTTGAACGGGGGGTTGACTTTTTTGCTATTGCGGTCGACATACGATTCCGAAAATTTGAGTAACTCCGTTATGTCATTTATGGCTTGTGCGCAAAATTTGAGGTAAATCAGACGTGATTTGGTAGGTTCCGGAGTCGTTTGTAGAAATTAGAAATTTCAAAGTTCATTAGGCTTGAATTGCGGTGTAATTCATTGTTTTAGCATTGTTTGAGGGTTCGACTAAGTCCGTATGATATTTTAGGACTTGTTGGTATATCTGGTTGAGGTCCCGAGGGGCTCAGGTGAGTTTTGGATGGTTAACAGATCATTTTTGGCCTTGGTGAGATTGCTGATATCGGCTGCTGCATTTTTCTGATTTTCTCTTTTGCGTTCGCGAGTGGGCCCTCGCATTCGCGAAGAGTGTTTTTTGAGTGTGAGGTTTTGTTCTTCGCATCCGCGAAGGGGAGGACGTGAACACGAAGTTATGTTTGTGTGTGCATAGCGAACGCGTGAGAGGTGTCGCGTTCGCGAAGAGGAGTGAGGCTATTGGGGACCACCCGAGTCCTTGTTCTACGCGTTCGTAAGGTGGCGGTCGCGTCCGCGAAGGTTTGAGCTGGTAAAGATTCACGTTAGCGAAGCTGTGGTCTCGTTCGCGAAGGGTAAGATTTGCAAAGCTTCACGTTCACGAAGCCACTATCGCGTTCGCAAAGGTTTAAATTTTTGGGCAGTCGAGTTATGCTTCGCGAACGCGGACCTGTCGCGTTCACGGAGAAGAGAGGTCTGGACAGAGAGTTTAAGTTCTGAAAGTTTTTGACTGATTTGAGCTCGGGAAGAGGCGATTTTCCTGAGATTTTCAAGAAAAACAACGGGGTAAGTGTTCTTAACTCAATGATGGTTAAATTACCCGAATCCATGGTTGTTTTTATCATTTAATTGGTGAATTAAGTTGGAAAAGTTTGTAAACCCTTTTAGTTTAAATTGAAGATTTGAGGGTCGAGTTGGGGTCAGATTTTGATAAAATTGGTATGGTTAGACTCATGGTTGAATGGGCTTCCGGATGTTGTAACTTTTGTCGAGTTCTGAGACGTGGGCCCCACAGGCAATTTTTGAGCTAAAATTCAGATTTTTATGGAAAATTAGCTTTTTCTTATGGAATTAATTCCAATAAATTTTATTTACTGAAATGAATTATTTGTGACTGGATTCGAGGCATTCAGAGGCCGATTTGCGAGGCAAAGTCGTAGCAGAGTAAAGAATTTCACTCTCTGAGGTAAGTAACAGTTTTAAATCTGGTCCTGAGGATATGAAACCCCGAAATTTTGTGTCATGTGATTATTTTGGAGGTAAAGCACATGCTAGGTGACGGGCGTGTGGGCGTGCACTGAGGGGATTGCGACTTGGTCCGTCCTGTGAAACTGTAAAGTTGAATAATTTGTTGTTAGCTATATGCTATCTATGTGTTGAAGAAACTTGACTATAAATCATGTTAAAAATCATGCTTAAGCTATGTGATAGTATTGTTGGGACCCACAGAGGGCACATACTTATTGAATCAATTTCTAATTTGTATCTTGTGCTCAGTCATGATTTTACTTGCGTATCATACCTCAGTCTTTCTTGATATTTGTTGATGCATTATGTTATCTTTGTTAGGGCTAATCTTTGTGATTTCTGAGAGCCCAAGAGACTAGAGAGGTTGAGGACTGAGTAAGGCCGAGGGCCTGTCGGTAAGGTAATGATAATATGGCACGTGAGTTGTCCGTGCAGGATATTATAGCACATGAGTTATCCGTGCAGCACGTGAGTTGTC
The DNA here is from genome assembly GCA_000715115.1 of Nicotiana otophora. Taxonomy (NCBI): domain Eukaryota; kingdom Viridiplantae; phylum Streptophyta; class Magnoliopsida; order Solanales; family Solanaceae; genus Nicotiana; species Nicotiana otophora. Next base: position 6,956 of record AWOL01S0145216.1, read on the forward strand.
CGTGCAGATTTTGGCGCATGGGCTGTAGGAGCCCCTCCGGAGTCTGTATACCCCCAGTGAGGGTGGTTACCCATTGAGTGTGAGTGCTGAGGGCTGAGAGCCGAGTGATGAGTGGACTGACTTTTGCCTGAGAGGCTGTACTTGCTTTGCATTTGTTATTGCACTTGATTGCTATCTGTCATTGTTGTAAAATCTCTGAACGATATTATATCCGGATTACATGAAATTGAATTGTATAAAAATTTATTTGACTTAAACTGCCGGATTTGAAAGCATGTCTATTCTTTGCTGGAATTACTGAAAGTGAACTGTAACTGTGTAGCTCGTCATTATCTTCAGTTCCTTAGATATTATTATTACTTGCTGAGTGTGCAGATCTAGGTGTTCCCGGATATAGCAGGTGTTGATCAGTCGCAATTAATTTTTAGGAGATTCAGAGGTAGCTGCCGTGTTTCGCAGACCTTGTCTTTTTTTCCCTATCTCCTTGTTTACTGTATTTTGGTCTTAGACTATTATAGACCTTATGTTCTAGATTTGTATCCATATTAGATGCTCATGTACTTAGTGACACCAGGTTTTGGGGAGTGTTCGTGTCAGTATTTATGGGATTTTATATTGTATTAAATTATTGTATTTTCAAACATAAGGGAAATTATAGTTTATCGAGATTATCGGCTTGCCTAGAATCGAGATAGGCATCATCACTACAGGTTGGGATTTTGCGTTGTGACAAACTCTAAATCTTCAATCATGAAATTTATTCTTCCAAATCAATTCCGAATAACCTAAAAATCAAAACCGACGATTCACACAAGTCATAATACATCATACGATGTTGTTCAGGACTTCAAATAGCTGAACGGAATGCAAATGGTCAAAACGACTGGTCGGCTTGTTACAGCCATGAAAATATGAAAGTGGGTTGAGACCCGTGTTTTATGACTATGAGATGAGGTGTCACATAATGACTTTTATTTGAAAGATTTATATTCGAAATATGTTTATTTGAAAGACATATATTTGAAATGTTTTTAATTAAAAGATTTATATTCGAAAGATTTATAATTGAAGCACTTAAATTTGAAGGATTTAATTAACTGGTTGTCTTGGTATTCCTTACTTCGTAGAACAATAATTGTGGTGTTTTTATTGCCTTGTTGTTATATCACTGACTGATTCTTGTTGTCATCTCTGTTATTTGTTTTCTACTCCCTATGTTTTAATTTAGATGAGGTAGTTTGACTTGGCACGGAGTTTAAAAAAAGGAAAGAAGACTTTTGAAACTTGTGGTCTTAAAAGCTTAAGGGGTAAAAGCTTTGTGGAGCCATGACATTTGTGCGGTTATAAAAGCTTCTCATTAAGGGTAAAGTAGGTAAAATGAAGAGTTTAAAGTTGAATTATTTCCAAATTTAGAAATGTTTCATTTATTTTGGAAATAACTTAAAAGGAAACTACCTCATCTAATTTGAAACAAAGGGAGTATTATTTTCGTATACTTCTATATTGCACAGGTTAATTGACTAGTGAGTGTCCTGACTGTACCTCGTCACTACTTCACCGAGGTTAGTCTTGATACTTACTGGGTACCCACTGTGGTGTACTCATACTACACTTCTGCACATTTTTGCGCAGAGCCATGTATTGGAGATATCAGACTCGGGAAGAGTTAGTGTGTGAATCGCAAGGATTCAAGGTAGAGCTGCTTGGTCATCGTAGCCCCTTGGAGTCTTTAACATTTTATTGTACAGTCAATTATTATTCGAACAATATTATATATTCTCTCCTTGAGATCATTTCATGTTTTCAGTTAGAGTTTGTGACTGAATATTACCAGTCTTCGAAGGTTGTTATAATTGTTTCGCTTTTGGTTTCAACACTTGTGTTAAATTCTATTTAAAAAGGGGGGGGGGCATGGATTGTAAGTGTAATCGGCTTATCTAGTCTTAGAGACTAAGTTCCATCACGACACCTGTGATGGGATTACGGGTCATGACAGTTGTGGTCGTGACACTTGTCTTAGGTTGTTTTGTTTTTCCTTAACATATAAATCCTTGTGTTCTTCTCTGACGTATTATTTGCCTTATTTTGTGTAGCTACATTTTAGCAAAATTCTTATTTTTTTCGTTTCCATTGTCATTATTATTATATTGTTAAATTATTCATCCTGTTTCTTATAATTTCCAATAGGGACATGACCTGATCTCGTCACTACTCTACCGAGGTTAGGCTTGGCACTTACTGGGTACCATTGTGGTGTACTCATGCTACGCTTCTTCACATCTTTTTTTTTTGTAGATCCAGGTACTTTCTATCAGACAGGCATCGGTGAACTGAGTCCGTACGTGGAGACTTCAAGGTATACCTGCCTATGTCCGCAGGCCTTGGAGAGATATTATGTCATTTCCTTATTCTTATTAGACTTTGATATATAGAGATATTCAGTGTCCCATCATAGATCTTGAGACTTGTGTTTCGTCGGATTTTGGGTTATTACATATATACTGAGTTGAGGAGGTTGTCTTTGCATTTGTTGTTGAGTTGTGAAACTTAAATTATTATTTCAATTAATTTCCATGTTTTTAGGCTTACCTATATTATGTCATTTCCTTATTCTTATTAGACTTTGATGTATAGAGATATTCAGTGTCCCTTCATAGATCTTGAGACTTGTGTTTCGTCGAATTTTGGGTTATTACTTATATACTGAGTTGATGAAGGTATTTTTGCATTTGTTGTTGAGTTGTGAAACTTAAATTATTATTTCAATTAATTTCGCATGTTTTTAGGCTTACCTTGTCTTAGAGACTAGCTGTCGTCACGACATCCTACGGAGGAAAATTGGGGTCTTGACATCAAGTCATCAATTTGTGTTTTAGAAAATTTGTTACTAAAATCCCACAATCTCTTCAATTCAAATCATTAATCAAACACTAAAATCAAGGTTGGAATCATGAAATAAAATCAAATCCGAGTCAAAAGTACTTACCCATGTCCAAATTGTGAAAATACCCTCCAAAATCACCCAAACCCGAGCTCCAAAACCTTGTGAGAAAAATAACTAAATTGCGAAACAAGAAATATGTAGCAGCTGTCCAAGCCCGAATCAGATCCTAGATGATCCCGAAACTCATGTTTGAAGCCCAACATGATCCTTAAGATATTACACCCAAGATAGGCTCTTCAATCACCCAATTTGGCCTTAAACTGAGGGAGATATGATGTTTCGAAGTTTTAAAGGAGGTCTGAAAATTTTAGGGACATAAAATGGTATTTCCGTAATTATTGACCAGAAAAAAGAAAAAAACAGCAATAAGAAAATCATCGTTTCGGCGCTCACAACTTATTCCGAACCTCATTCAATCATACCAACAAGTATAAATACATTATCCAAACTTATCCCAAGCATCAAAACACCGACGGGAACATCACAACAAAGAATCGAGGCTCAAACCGAATACAATTTCTCTTAAGTTATTAAATCTTCATTCTTTCAAAATAGTGTCTAACTCACACTTAAACACTTCGAATTACTTCCAAACTTTGCACATAAGTTCAATTCAACTATATAGACCTATCCAAAGTCCTGGAATACCCATTGGAGTCCAATAACATCATTGTCAACTCTTGGTTAAATTTATGAACTCTCAGGTTCTTCAAATTGTCAACTTTTGACAAATAGTGTTGAATTCTTTTAGGAACCTTCGAAACCAAATCCGAGCATATGCACAAGTCCAAAATTATAATAAGAACCTATCGGAATAATCAAAACCCAGTTCGGAGCCGGTTTACCCAAAAGTCAAACCATGGTGAAACTTAGGATATTTCTAAACCTTCAAATTGTCAACTTTTGGTAAATTAGCCAAATCAACCTACGAACCTCTGAATTTAATTTCAGGCATATGCCTAAGTCTAAAATCACCCACCAGACCTAGCGGAGCCGTCAAAACGCTGATCCAAGATCAAATATGAAAAAGACAAACTTGGTCAACTCTTGCAACTTAAAGCTTCTAAAATGAGAATCATTCTTCCAAATCAATCCCGAACCACTGGAAAACTAAAATCAATGATACACACAAGTTATAATACACCATATGAAGCTACTCGAAGTCTCAAACCGCTGAATGGAACACTAAAGCTCAAAATGACCGGTCGGGTCGTTACAAATTTTGAGTTTCTTATTATGAGTTAACTGCTTTATTTTGATTCATGTCTTTTCTGTTATTATTATTATTATTATTATTATTATTATTATTATTATTATTATTATTATTGTTGTTATTATTATTATTGTTATTATTATTATTGTTATTATTATTATTATTATTATTGTGTACAGGTTATTGTAAGTGACCCACCTTAGCCTCGTCACTACATTGCCGAAGTTGGGTTCAGAACTTACAGAGTACATGGGATCGGTTGTACTCATCCTACACTCTGCACTTCTTGTGCAGTTACCGGAGTTGGTCCCAATAGCGCTGAGTTAGATTTTCTTGGATTTATCTATCAGGCGAGACTTGAGGCATAGTTGCACGGCGTCCGCAGCCCTGGAGTCCTCTTCTATATCATCTTAGATGTTTATTTTGATTAAGACATTTATGTTATTTCATTAAGACAATTATTTGTAGTACTCAAGATGCTCAGGTATTCGTGACACCAGCTCTGGAATTTTATTTAGATTTCATCGTTTATTAGTTTATCACCTTACCCCAGACAATTCAATTTTACCGTTGTCATATAATTTGCAATTGTTAAAAATGGTTAATAGATATAGCTAACGTTGGCGTGCCTAGCAAGTAAAATATTAGGCGGCATCACGGTACAGTGGGTGGAAATTTCGGGTCGTGACAAATATAATAAAATGGACATAGTTTTGTATTACTCATAAAATTTAACTTGACTTTATCTTGTATGACTATTTCTCAAAATTCTCTCATTGTTCAAATTTATCAAAAATATTTTTGAGAATTATTTATTTACTTATTTTTGTCAAATAAATTTAAAGTATGGATAAAATCATATTTTCTCTATTTTTCTTTTTATACATTATTTTTTTTCTATAATATTTAACTTTTTTTATTTAGCGTATAATATGAATATTCTTATATTATTTTTCTAAATGTGTGGTGTTACATTAGTTCAAACTTCAAACAGAGAAGTTCGATTTATAGGTCATAAATCTACTAATAAATGTAATAATTATTATTTTGGTATCACTTTCAATAAGCAATTAAATTATATTTTCCTTCTTTTTTTTATTTAGTATGAAAGTTGACTTTTAATTTTTTATTAAAATTAATATATAAAAATATAAATTAATTCTTTATACTTTTATTTGTTTCTTAGAATTATGTCAATTGTCTATATTTTTTGTTTTAGTTTATCTATTATAATATTTTCAGTTACGCGATCTTATCTATATAGCATGACTATATGAATTATTTCAAAAATCTTTCTCATCTCAAAGATCAAATAAGTCTTATACTTTTATATATCTCAAAGCTAATATTTTGTATTTACATAATGTTTTCTCTTTTTTTTTTGTTTCTTGTCGATGTTATTATGTTACCCATAATTTAAAATTGTTGATATCTTCCGCTAATCTCATCAAAACAATGACTTTGATTTTTCTTTTTCTTGTAATAAAAAATTTCATCTACTTTTATTCTTCGGTTCCTTTATTCTATAGCTTAGATTAATGTTTAAACTTATCAATAATATTTTTGAGTATTATTTATTTATTATCTTTATTTTATATTTTACATTACTCAAAGTATATATTTTCTCACACTATCTCCATCCCCTCTTTCTATTTTATTTCCCTTACTATAAAATTTAATATAATTATTTCATCTAGTATTTAATTTAATAATAACCAAAAAGAAATAGAAGTGCATATTCTCATACTTTATAGTTTACCAAAATCTCAAGTTATTTTTTCCTCTTTTGAGTTTTCTTTTTCAATTCAAAAGCTTGGATAAAGAATTTTATAACTATCTTTATTTTAAATCTTAGAAATTAGAGGCAAAATTAAAAAGTAATATACTTTTATTTTTCAAAAAAATAATTCACAATTCAAATATTCTTATCTCTCTCTATATATTTATAATATGTTATTTAGATTACTTAAACTATTGAATGCTTTAGATAACTTCATTCAATTACTTTTATTAATTATACTTTAGAAAACTTCATTCAGTTACATCCTATTAATCATATTTTCTTCAAATTTAATTTTGTCCTAAAATTGCCATGTGACTTTTTATTACCTTGCCATATATATATATATATATATATATATATATATATATATATATATATATGTATGTATATATATATTGACGATCCGACCGGTTGTTTTGAGGTCTAGCACATCGTTCGGTAGTTTAAGGCCTTGAGTAGCTTCACTTTATGTATTATGCCTTGTACGCGAGGATGGAATTGATTTTCAGGAAGTTCGGAGTTGATTCGGAAGGAACATTCTCAATTCGGAAGCTTTAAGTTGGAAGAGTTGACCTGTCACGACCCAAAAACCAACTATAGGTCGTGATTGAGTCCAACGTCGCCGCTAGGCAAGCCAATGGTGAACTACCAACTCCTTTATTCATTTCATTAATTTCAAAATCATGAATTTTATTAAATAAAGAAATTTTCATATTTTGAATCATATATACATACACAATTAGTAAATTATAAAGATGAAAGGTGACAATGTTATGCAATCCCGTAAACTATCGACTAAAATATCCCAAAACTCGATGGCACAAGTGCTTGAGTATCTACTAAAGAGTGCAATAATAATACAACATCTTTCTGGAATATGAAATAGACAGGATAAAGTAAATAAATAAGATGGAGAATCTGAGGGTTGCGGTGCGTAGCATAGAAAGCAACTCAACATTAAATTCCCTCAGCGGTTAAGCCTACGTGTGAGGATAACCACGAAATGAACCTGTCATATTATGCACATGTAGTGCAGAAGTGTAGCATGAGTACATAAATGAACGCGTACCCAGTAAGTATCTAGCCTAACACTGGAGAAGTAGTGACGAGAGGTCGACATCGACATTTACTAGTGGTCTAATAAATAAAGTACAGGAATAGGCAGGCATGAAATACAACAAGATCAATAGGGCAAGGAACAGTAGATAACAAAATTCGTTAGTAAACTATCATTAGTTGAAAATCCCTAGGTGCCACATGCTACCTCAACAATATAATAGCCATCAATTAAATATTTGATCTCATGTCATAAGGGAAATATCATGTAATTTCCAAGTCCCCAATCAAGAGGGTACTATCATGGGTATTCAAACTCCTAGAGATTTTACGCACGATGCCGAGGTTGTGCTGCCCGATCCATATATTTGTATACGTATACTGCTTGTCACGATCCAAATCAGTTGTAGGTCGCGATGGCGCCTATTGACGCCGTTAGGCAAGCCTACAAGTGAAATCACTATTTAGATACCCCTTTTTAACATTTTAAAACGGAAGTTTTCCTTGTAAGAGGGAACCAATTAAACAGATTTCATGCAACCGTGACAACTATATTTAAACAAAACACCAGCATATTCAGTACACAAACTACGGTGATGGAAATGATGAGTACAACAGTATATAAATGCTACAAGTCCCCAAAACTCGTCGTCACAAGTACATGAGCAATCTAGAGAATATACAAAACTAGTAAAACTACTGTCCGAAAGTGATAGACAGGAATAGTAAATAAGATAGAAGGAGACTCCGGTGTTGTGGATCATAGATAGGCAAGCAGCTCACCACTAAGATAGGCTCTTCAATCACCCAATTTGGCCTTAAAATGAGGGAGATATGATGTTTTGAAGTTTTAATAGAGGTCTGAAAATTTTAGGGACATAAAATGGCATTTCCGTAGTTATTTACCAGAAAAAAGAAAAAACCAGCAATAAGAAAATCATCGTTTCGGCGCTCACAACTTATTCCGAACCTCATTCAATCATACCAACAAGTATAAATACATTATCCAAACTTATCCCAAGCATCAAAACACCGACGGGATCATCACAGCAAAAAATCGAGGCTCAAACCGAATAAAATATCTCTTAAGTTATTAAATCTTCATTCTTTCAAAATAGTGTCTCAATCACACTTAAACACTTCGAATTACTTCCAAACTTTGCACACAAGTTCAATTCAACTATATAGACCTATCCAAAGTCCTGGAACACCCATTGGAGTCCAATAACATCACTGTCAACTCTTGGTTAAATTTATGAACTCTCAGCTTCTTCAAATTGTTAACTTTTGACAAATAGTGTTGAATTCTTCTAGGAACCTTCGAAACCAAATCCGATCATATGCACAAGTCCAGAGTTATAATAAGAACCTATTGGAATAATCAAAACCCGATTCGGAGTCGGTTTACCCAAAAGTCAAACCATCGTGAAACTTAGGATATTTCTAAACCTTCAAATTGCCAACTTTTGGTAAATTAGCCAAATCAACCTACGAACCTCCGAATTTAATTTCAGGCATATGCCTAAGTCTAAAATCACCCACCAGACCTAACAGAGCCATCAAAAGGCTGATCCAAGATCAAATATGAAAAAGACAAACTTGGTCAACTCTTGCAATTTAAAGCTTCTAAAATGAGAATCATTCTTCCAAATCAATCCCGAACCACTGAAAAACTAAAACCAATGATACACACAAGTTATAATACACCATATGAAGCTACTCGAAGTCTCATACCGCTGAATGGAACACTAAAGCTCAAAATGACCGGTCGGGTCGTTACAGATTTTGAGTTTGTTATTATGAGTTAACTGCTTTATTTCGATTCATGTCTTTTCTGTTATTATTATTATTATTATTATTATTATTATTATTATTATTATTATTATTATTGTGTACAGGTTATTGTAAGTGACCCGCCTTAGCCTCGTCACTACATTGCCGAAGTTGGGTTCAGAACTTACAGAGTACATGGGATCGGTTGTACTCATCCTACACTCTGCACTTCTTGTACAGGAAGTTCGTAGTTGATTCGGAAGGAAAATTCTCAATTCGGAAGCTTTAAGTTGGAAGAGTTGACCTGTCACGACCCAAAAACCAACTATAGGTCGTGATTGAGTCCAACGTCGCCGTTAGGCAAGCCAATGGTGAACTACCAACTCCTTTATTCATTTCATTAATTTCAAAATCATGAATTTTATTAAATAAATAAATTTGCATATTTTGAATCATGTATACATACACAATTAGTAAATTATAAAGATGAAAGGTGACAATGTTATGCAATCCCGTAAACTATCGACTAAAATATCCCAAAACTCGATGTCACAAGTGCTTGAGTATCTGCTAAAGAGTGCAACAATAATACAATATCTGTCTGGAATATGAAATAGACAGGATAAAGTAAATAAATAAGATGGAGAATCTGAGGGTTGCGGTGCGTAGCATAGAAAGCAACTCAACATTAAATTCCCTCAGCGGTTATGCCTACGTGCGAGGATAACCACGAAATAAACCTGTCATATCATGCACATGTAGTGCAGAAGTGTAGCATGAGTACGTAAATGAACGCGTACCCAGTAAGTATCTAGCCTAACACTGGAGACGTAGTGACGAGGGGTCGACATCGACACTTACTAGTGGTCTAATAAATAAAGTACATGAATAGGCAGGCATGAAATACAACAAGATCAATAGGGCAAGGAACAGTAGATAACATAATTCGTTAGTAAAATATCATTAGTTGAAAATCCCTAGGTGCCACATGCTACCTCAACAATATAATAGCCATCAATTAAATATTTGATCTCATGTCATAAGGGAAATATCATGTAATTTCCAAGTCCCCAATCAAGAGGGTACTATCATGGGTATTCAAACTCCTAGAGATTTTACGCACGATGCCGAGGTTGTGCTGCCCGATCCATATATTTGTATACGTATACTGCTTGTCACGATCCAAATCAGTTGTAGGTCGCGATGGCGCCTATTGACGCCGTTAGGCAAGCCTACAAGTGAAATCACTATTTAGATACCCCTTTTTAACATTTTAAAACGGAAGTTTTCCTTGTAAGAGGGAACCAATTAAACAGATTTCATGCAACCGTGACAACTATATTTAAACAAAACACCAGCATATTCNACGATTTTACGCACGATGCCGAGGTTGTTCTGCCCGATCCATATAGTCGTGTACGTATACTGCCTGTCACGATCCAAATCAGTTGTAGGTTGCGATGGCGCCTATTGATGCCGTTAGGCAAGCCTACAAGTGAAACCACTATTTAGATACCCCTTTTTAACATTTTAAAACGGAAGTTTTCCTTGTAAGAGAGAACCAATTAAACAGATTTCATGCAACCGTGACAACTATTTTTAAACAAAACACCAGCATATTCAGTACATACACTACGGTGATGGAAATGATGAGTACAATAGTATATAAATGCTACAAGTCCCCAAAACTCGTCGTTACAAGTACATGAGCAATCTAGAGAATATACAAAACTAGTAAAACTACTGTCCGAAAGTGATAGACATGAATAGTAAATAAGATAGAAGGAGACTCCTGTGCTGTGGATCATAGACAGGCAAGCAGCTCACCACTAAGTCACCGTAGATCATCGGCTACGTGCCCGCGTGACCACTGGTGGAACCTATCTTAGTACCTGCACATCAGTGCAACAGTGTAGTGTGAGTATGAAAAACAACGCATACCCAGTAAGTGCCTAGTCTAACAGTAGAGACGAGAGGTCGACTTGACACTTACTAGAGGTAAAATAATAGTGATATAAATGCATAGAGTAGACATGGTGAGTATACGACAAGTATCAATGAAGCAAATAAGAGCAACTACAGTAAATCAACTCAGGAATCTATATGAAAACCCCAACATATCATAACCGACCGTGAAAGCGCTAACATAATATACCCAAACCAGAACCCATTTCGATTATTAAGCACAAAGCTGCCGAGGCGAACAACCTGATCCCATAATAATAGTGGTACTCAGTACTGTCAAGGCGAGCGACCCGATCCCAGAAGAATAGTGTTACCATCATACTGCAGAGGCGAACGACCCGATCCTATAAGAGTGGTTTTATCATACTTCCTAGGCGAACGAGCCGATCCCATAAGAGTAGTATTACCATCATGCCAAGGCGAACAACCCAATTCCATAAGAGTGGTGCTATCATACTTTCGATACAAATGGTCAGATCCCATAAGAGTAGTATTACCATCATGCCAAGGCGAACAACCCAATTCCATAAGAGTGGTGCTATCATACTTTCGATACAAATGGTCAGATCCCATAAGAGTAGTATTACCATCATGCCAAGGCGAACAACCCAATTCCATAAGAGTGGTGCTATCATACTTTCGATACAAATGGTCAGATCCCATAAGAGTAGTATTACCATCATGCCAAGGCGAACAACCCAATTCCATAAGAGTGGTGCTATCATACTTTCGATACAAATGGTCAGATCCCATAAGAGTAGTATTACCATCATGCCAAGGCGAACAACCCAATTCCATAAGAGTGGTGCTATCATACTTTCGATACAAATGGTCAGATCCCATAAGAGTAGTATTACCATCATGCCAAGGCGAACAACCCAATTCCATAAGAGTGGTGCTATCATACTTTCGATACAAATGGTCAGATCCCATAAGAGTAGTATTACCATCATGCCAAGGCGAACAACCCAATTCCATAAGAGTGGTGCTATCATACTTTCGATACAAATGGTCAGATCCCATAAGAGTAGTATTACCATCATGCCAAGGCGAACAACCCAATTCCATAAGAGTGGTGCTATCATACTTTCGATACAAATGGTCAGATCCCATAAGAGTAGTATTACCATCATGCCAAGGCGAACAACCCAATTCCATAAGAGTGGTGCTATCATACTTTCGATACAAATGGTCAGATCCCATAAGAGTAGTATTACCATCATGCCAAGGCGAACAACCCAATTCCATAAGAGTGGTGCTATCATACTTTCGATACAAATGGTCAGATCCCATAAGAGTAGTGTTACCATCATGCCGAGGCAAATGAACTGATCCCATTAGAGTAGAGAAATTTACCTTACTCGCGAAAGTACTTGTGAGATGAGAAGACATGGATTTTTATTTTTTATGAAGTATTTTCCAGATTTCTGAAATAAGAAACTAAGTCGATAATTCCAATTTAAATCCCCAGTCTCATCGCTAATCAAGACAATTAATACACATGATAGGAATAAATAGTACAATTAAAATCATGATGTGAATCGGAATCTACCCGGACATATCATGCCATATAGCAACGTTCGGACTCTTGTCACCTCGTGTGTACGTAGTACCTCACACAAGTATCGCACAACAATAATACGCCCAAGGGGATAATTCCCACTTAAAAAGTTAGGCAAGAGACTTACCTCAGTTCCAAGTCCTCAATCCGTCTCTCCAACTTCACTAGAACTCTCCAAACGACGCTGACGACACCGAAACTAATCAAAAGTTGTATAAACTAGAAAATATATGCTCAAAAGTTCATAATTTAGCTATTAGAGTAATTACTAACCCAAATTGGAAGATTCCTAAAATTCACCCCCGGGCCCATGTGCCCGGATTCCGAAAATGTTCGAAGATAAATGTTACCCATAACCTCACGAACCCAAATATATAATTTCTATTGAATTTCATAATCATTTTCGTCGTCTAATCCCATTTTTACCAAAACTTAGGTTTTCCAAGAATGTCCTAAAATATCCATAATTCCTATGTTAAAATCTATCCATAATACATGATCTAAACTCATATTGTATAGAAATTACTTACCTCTAAGTGCTAGGTGAAAATCCCTGCTCAAAGAGCTCTAAATTCGACCTACACGTGAGAGAAATGAAGAAAATGAGCCTATGTACCGTGTTTAAAAATGCTACTGCCCAGCGATCGTTCTTCGCAATCGCGGAAGAGGCCCTGCGATCGTGAAGGCAAACAGCCCAAGCCCAGAAAATAGGCTATCGCGAATGCGACAAGCGCCTCGCGAACACGGAGGCTTGTATGGACTACCCTACGCGAATGCGAGGGCTTCTTCGCGAATGCGAAGACCACCGAGGCCACCCTTTCCCAACCTACTCTATGCAAATGTGGGTCCATTCACGCGAACATGAAGGACACAGGTCCCGGGCCTTCGCGAACGTGAACTGGGTGTCGCGAACGCGAAGCACAAATCCAGCCCCCCAATTTTCCTTCTTCGCGAATGCGACCCCAACCACTGATGACGTCCAAATCCACTACTAAAATATAAATGGACACGGTTGCAAGTAATATAATTTACCCAACTATGAGTCGGGGTCGAATCCCACAAAGAGAAATATGTAGGCGATTAGGCATGTAAGAGAATTATCACTTATTATACTAAGCCAACACTTAAAAGGGTGTAACGACCCGACCAGTTATTTTGAGTATTATAACTCCGTTTCTCCATTTACTACTCAAATTGTACTTTACAGTTGTTGTGTGACTTGCCGGGGTAATGGGTTCGGGTCCGGTGAGGTTTTGGAATGAATTGGAACACTTAGTTCCAAGGCTGAAAGCTTAAGTTAAAAATAGTGACCGGATGTCGACTTATGTGTAAATGACCCTGGAATGGAGTTTTGATAATTTCAATAGCTCCGTATAGTAATTTTGGACTTAGGAGCGTGTCCGAAAAATTATTTGGAGTTCCGTAGTGGAATTAGGCTTGAAATGACGAAAGTTAAATTTTTGGAAGTTTGACCGGGAGTTGACTTTTTGATATCGGGGTCGGAATCCGATTATGGAAATTGGAATAGGTTCGTAATATGAAATGTGACTTGTGTGCAAAATTTAAAGTCATTCCGGATTGATTTGATGTGTTTCGACACAAGATGTAGAATTTAAAAGTTCAAAGTTAGTTAATTTTGAATGGAGGTGTAATTCGTCGTTTCGATGTTGTTAGGTGTGATTTGAGGCCTCGAGTAGGTCTGTGTTATGTTATGGGACTTATTGGTATGTTCGTATGGGGTCCCAAGGGGCATGGGCGAGTTTCAGATAGCTAACAGATCAATTCGAACTAAGGAGAAAAAGCTGAAGTTTCTGCCATCTGATACAATCGCACCTGCGGAAATTCCATCACATGTGCGAACCTCGCAAGTGCAGATGCGGGCAGGGACTATGAGGCATTGGTTGCAGGTGTGTGGGAAATTCCGCACCTGCATAAGCACAGATGCGGAAGATTACGCGCACAAGCGAGATGGCTGGAAGCTAAGGATTTTCGCATCTGCGATGTCTTTCCCGCATATGCGGCCTCGCAAATGCGATGGTTTCCTCGCAGGTGCGCAAACTGGGCAGGCAAGTGAAGTTCGCACATGCGATGTTTTGCTAGCACAAGCGGAGGCGCAGGTGCGCAAATCGTGTCTGCATGTGCAGATCGGCTGGGCAGAATTCTTTAAGTTCGAGGGTTCGACATTTTCACCCATTTTTGGAATTTGGAGCACAGTTTGGGCGATTTTGGAGAGGAATTTTTCAACACAACTTGGGGTAAGTGTTCTTGACTCCCTTGTGATTATATTTCATGAATTAATCTTCATCTTTGGTGTAAGACTATTGAATCTTCAAGAGAAATAGAAGGAAATTTCTATAATGTCAGAAAACGATTGTTTCGCGTTTAAATACATATTCGGAGTTGGAATTGAGTGAAATTAGTATGGTTGAACTTGTAATTTGATGGGTTATCGTATTTTGTAAGTTTCGCCGGATTTCGGGATGTGGGCCCCACGGGCGATTATTGAGTGTAATTTCGGATTTTGTGGAAACATTTATATTTTGATGTGGAATAAATTCCTATAATTTTGGTTGACTTAATCAAATTAATTGCGACTAGATTCGAGCCATTCAGAAGTTGTTACGCGCAGAATGGAAATTTTTGGAGCATTGTTTAGCTCGCTCCTCATTGGATTCGGCTTGTTCGATGTAAGTAACTCTTGTATTCTTGGAGGTGAGGGTATGAACCCTGAATATATGTATTATGTGAATTGCTGGGAGGTGACGCACATGCTAGGTGACGGGCGTGTGGGCGTGCACTATAGAAAAGCATATTAAAAATCATGTTGAGGCTATGTGCCAGTATTATTGGGACCCACAAAGGTCATATTGCTGTGAAGTATTTGTTTTTAATTGAAAATTCATACTCAGTCATATTCATGTAGTTACACATCATATCTCAGTCTCTGTTGTTATTTATTGATACATCATATCATCATTGTTGGGCTATTTTCATGACATTCTGAGCCCATGAGAGAGAGACTGGAGAGATTGATGACTGAGTGAGGCCGAGGGCCTGATTGTGAGGATTATTATGTAGATCGAGGTTGCCCACCTGCAGCAGGCCTTATAGGCTTTATTATAGCAAGTGAGTTGGTCGTGCCGATCCAGATATTATTATAGCATGTGAGTTGGCCGTGCAGCATGTGAGTTGTCCGTGTAGATTATAGCGCTTGGGCTGTAGGAGCCCCTCATGTGTCTGTACACACCCCCAGTGAGCGCAGGTACTTACTGAGTGCGAGTGTTGAGTGCCGAGTGTCGAGTGCTGAGTGACTGGGAGGTATAAGAGATGGTGAGGTATGCCCGAGGGGCTGTATATGAGTGATTGTGAGGTCTGCCCGAGGGGTTGTTTATGATTTTATGACTGCGTTACATCGCATTGGCATGCACACATGACATACATGCATAGTGATGTATTTTCCTCATGTTGTACCACATCACATCATTCATGATTTCTCACACATTTTGACAGATGGGCATAGTGATGCATTTGTTTTTACACGGGTTATTTGGAAGGAAAATGAAACAACTCATTTATTATTGAAAAGATTTTGGGAGAAATTATTATTTTCAAACTATTCATATTTTTGGCAACTTCGGCAAATGAGTTGGGTTTTCACTGATGTACTTGAAAGGAAGAACTATTATTTTGGAAATCATGATTTGGCTGAGCATTTTATCTCATAGTTACTTTTGGTATTATTTGCTTTATGTTGTTGTGAACTGTTGTGGATAAGCGGTTTTGGACCCGACCTTGGTAGAAGCTCGTCACTACATTCAACCTAAGGCTAGGTTTGTTACTTACTCAGTACATGGGGTCGGTTGTTCTGATACTACACTTCTACACATTGCGTGCAGATGTTGGCTGATGTTGTTGCTGTGCTCGATGGTTGCGGGATTTGAAGATGTACCTGCATTCCTGTTGTAGCTGCCTCTTGTTCATGGTAGCCTTAGATTTATAAAATCTCTGTTTATGTACTATTCAAACAGACTATGTATTTATTTCATTTCCGCTTTGTATACTCTATTCTTAGAAGCTCATAATTTGTACTAACAATTCTTGGGGATTGTATAAGATTAAGACCTTTATTTACTTAAATTGCTTTAGTAATAATTATTGGAATTGGATAGTTGGTAATTTTCTTACCTAACGGGTTGGGTTAGGTGCCATCATGACTAGTTGGATTTTGGGTCATGACAGATTGGTATCATAGCCCTAGGTTTATAGGTTCTACAAGTCATGAGCAAGTGTTTAGTAGAGTCTTGCGGATCGGGATGATGATGTCCATACTTATCTTCGAGAGGCTACAGGGCATTTAGGATATATACTTCCCATATGTTTTCCTTATCGTGCGGGATTTATTCAGTTTGAGACATGACTCTTTGAATTCCTTCCATGTATTCATATGCATACATGAGCGCTCAGTATCAGCTGTGCATCGCCAGCTTGTGATTCTATGAACGAGGTTCGAGATGTGTATTCTGTGTTTTGGTGATGGGCCAGTTTGGAGAACTTAAGGCTAGGATTAGACCACAGCTTAAGCTCGGTAGCTTCAGTTGTAACTTGTACAATTGGACTCATATGTACGGTAATGTCCCTACGAGTGGAATTTGTGGCTCGATAAGTGGTGGAATGGATTTGTGATGAGTATGATGTAAATGTGGGATGTGTTAAGACGATTTGGTCATAATGAGAAGTGTTTCCTTGAAATGTAAAGGGAAGGCCATTAGATGCTTGATTGTTTTGATTTGATGTGACGTACAGTCTCGAGTATGAATGTATTGAAGGATCTTTCACATTGTTAAATTTTGGGGTAAATTAAACTCTCATGTCTGGTTAATAAGTTTTGACTCAGATAGACTAAGCGATTGCATAGTAATTGTGACTACAAAAGGGTATAACAAGATATCAGTTTGAGGCTAAGCAAATGGGTTATCCCCTACGGAGTAATCTACGTAGGTGTATTCCTTATCATATGAGTAGAGAGTTTATTTTCTACCGACGGTGCGTATGGGTGGAGATTTGAATTTGAATCTAGATGAGAAAGTTGACTTGAGAGTCAGGAGAATGATTGCGAGTTTAGCGGATGACTTGGGTGTATTTTCATGGTTAGCGTTACATGCGTTTCAGAGGTTTCGTTGAACTAAATGTGGCATCATGACAGTAATAGAGTATGAGTATTGTGAGTTATGAAATGTTTTAATCTATGTCTTTGAGCCAAGTGGGGGAGCCTGCTATTGATAATTCAATTTCATGGTTATATGTAAAGGTTTAGTTTTGGGTTAGTTATGACTTGCAGAAGTTAAGATCGAGGAGGACTCGAATAAGGAAATTCCTAGTTGTGGGTTATATTGCACGTATGAGTATATGAAAATCGAGGGATGAGTGAGTTGTTATTGGTGAATGATGTAGTTCGCACGGAGTATGAATTGGATATGTGGTGTTAAAGTAGAGTTACTTCTTTCAGTGTTGTGGTGCTAATGTGGCACGTGTCTTTTGGCCCATTTGAGCGGTGTAATGGGGCTTTGAACAAGAGACTCTCGAGAGGGTTCCAATAGGTTCGAGGTTTACATATAGCAATTGAGAATTCCTCCGGACTTGTGTATGGATTAAAAAAAAATCTAAGATTTGCGTTTGATAGTGCCTGGATTTGCGAAACTTCTGTATAACTATGGATTCTACATTTTTGTATAAGAAAGGTAAGAAGAACAATTGTAAATTTACACAAGGTCTTTCAAAGTGGATGTCTCGTTTGTGGTGCTTTTAGGGTACTTAAGAAGAATACATTGACTTATGGGCCTTAGGGCAGTGTGGTTTTACGTTAGGGTGTCTTATAGTGAGTTGTGGTTAAAGATCGTGGTGTTTTAGCAAGGAGAAGTATCAGTTTGAAGACAAATTCGGAAGGGACTCAGAGAAAATAGGATAACTGGGTAGTAGAATGGACTAGTATGGTAATGGTAGGATCGGTCCTTTAGGTAATTACGGTGTGGTAAGACTTGGCAGATGTTTTGGTTGCAATATTCTTGGGTTTGGCGACCTGCGAGGCTTGGTCGAGTTAGAGGAATTTAGTTCTAAGGGATTGATTATATGCAAATGGATTCATAAGTACTCCGGATGGTTTAAGCCGGGTACTATAAGTTTTGATTTCGGTATATTCGGGAGTATAATATTGAAAGTCAGATCAGAAAGTGATTATGGTTCTAGTTGGGGCGAGAGAGTTTCGTGACTTGTTGATCTGGTAAGTGGTCATGAAATTTCGCGTGTTTCTTTTATTATCAACAGTGTACGAAGGTTTTGGGATAAGGTTTGGTTCGATATGGGTTTAATACTAGTATGTGGTTGGTTTTGGAGTAGTCACTATGATCAGGAATGGTGCTACGAGCATGCAAATTGTGTAATATGTTATGTGATTATGTCCGTGGTTATGGTTATGGTTATGGCTTGATACAACTTGTTCAAACTCTTACAGTGTGTAAATCTAAGATTCGTGTCTTGAAAGAAATTCTAAAGGTTGGAAATTAAATTCCAAGGTTTATGGGCTAAAGTTAAATCAATAATTTCAGTGGTATTGTGTTGTCAAGCCTATATGGAATACGGTGACGGGGGTTCACCCCTGGGTACGTCTTTGGTAAGATGGAACAGTGATTTGATGTCTTGGAAACAACTCTTGGCACGTTTGAGGACGAACGTATGTTTAAGTCGGGGAGAATGTAACGACATAGCCGGTTGTTTTGAGTATTACAACCCCGTTTCCCCATTTACTACTCAAATTGTACTTTACGGTTGTTGTGTGACTTGCCGGGGTAATTGGTTCGGGTCCGGTGAGGTTTTGGAATGAATTGGAACACTTAGTTCCAAGGTTTAAAGCTTAAGTTAAAATAGTGACCGGATGTTGACTTATGTGTAAACGACCCCGGAATGGAGTTTTGATGATTCCAATAGCTCTGTATNATGATTCCAATAGCTCCGTATGGTGATTTTGGACTTAGGAGCGTGTCCGGAAAATTATTTAGAATTCCGTAGTGGAATTAGGCTTGAAATGCCGAAAGTTGAATTTTTTAAAGTTTGACCGGGGGGTTGACTTTTTGATATCGGGGTCGGAATCTGATTCTGGAAATTAGAATAGGTCCGTAATATGAAATGTGACTTGTATGCAAAATTGTATGTCATTCCGGATTGATTTGATGTGTTTCGGCACAATATGTAGAATTTGAAAGTCCAAAGTTCGTTGATTTTAAATAGAGGTGTAATTCATCGTTTCGATGTTGTTAGGTGTGATTTGAGGCCTCTACTAGGTCCGTGTTATGTTATGGGACTTCTTGGTGTGTTGAGACGTGGTCCCGAGGGGCTCGGGCGAGTTTCGGATGGCTAACAGATAAATTCGGACTTAGGAGAAAAAGATGAAGTTTCTGCCATCTGATGCAATCGCACCTGTGGAAATTCCATCGCAGGGGCGAGCGCGCAGAAGCGAGCCTGGCAAGCGCAGATGAGGGAAGGGACTGTGAGGCATTGGTCACAGGTGCGAGGGAAATTCCGCACCTGCTTAAGCGCAGGTGCGGAAGATTACGCGCAGAAGCGAGATGGCTGGAAGCTAAGGATTTTTGCATCTGCGATGTCTTTCCTGCAGATGCAGCCTCGCAAATGAGATGGTTTCCTCGCAGATGCGCAAACTGGGCAGGCAAGTGAAGTCCGCACATGCGATGTTTTGCTCGTACATGCGGAGGCGCAGGTGCGCAAATCGTGTCCGCAGGTCCGGATCGACTAGGCAGAATCCTTTAAGTTCGAGGGTTCGACATTTTCACCTATTTTCGGCTTTTGGAGCGCGGTTTGGGCGATTTTGGAGAGGAAGTTTTCCACCCAACTTGGGTAAGTGTTCTTAACTCCCTTGTGATTATATTTCATGAATTAATCTTCATTTTTGGTGTAAGATTATTTAATCTTCAAGAGAAATAGAAGAAAATTTCTATAATGTCACAAAACGAATTGGATGGGTTGTCATATTTTGTGAGTTTCGTCGGGTTTCGAGACGTGGGCCCCACGAGCAATTTTTTAGTGTAATTTAGGATTTTTGTGGAAAAAGTTATATTTTGATATGGAATAAATTCCTATAATTTGGGTTGCCTGAATTAAATTAATAGTGACTAAATTCGAGCCGTTCGGAAGCTGTTACGCGCAGAATGGAAATTTCTGGAGCATTGTTTAGCTTGCTCGACATTGGATTCGGCTTGTTCGATGTAAGTAACTCTTCTATTCTTGGAGCTGAGGGTATGAACGCTGAATATATGTATTATGTGAATTGTTGGGAGGTGACACACATGCTAGGTGACGGGCGTGTGGGCGTGCACTATAGAAATTGTGGCATAATTCTTTTTGTGGAATTTTATAGTTAAATAATCTTGGCATTTTCCATGTGGTTTTATGTGTTAAAGAAATTGAACTAAAAAGCATATTAAAAATCATGTTGAGGCTATGTGCTAGTATTATTGGGACCCACATAGGTTATATTGTTATGAATTATTTATTTTAAATTAAAAATTCATACTCAGTCATATTCATGTCATTACACATCATATCTCAGTCTCTGTTGTTATTTATTGATACATTATATCATCATTGTTGGGCTATTTTCATGACATTCTGAGCCCGTGAGAGAGAGACTGGAGAGATTCATGACTCAGTGAGGCCGAGGGCCTGATTGTGAGGATTATTATGTGGATCGTGGCTGCCCGCCTGCAGCAGGCCTTATAGGCTTTATTATAGCACGTGAGTTGGCTATGCGGATCCAGATATTATTATAGCACGTGAGCTGGCCGTGCGGATCCAGAAATTATTATAGCACGTGAGTTGTCCGTGCGGATCCAGATATTATTATAGCATGTGAGTTGGTCGTGCAGCACATGAGTTGTCCGTGCAGATTATAGCGCTTGGGCTGTAGGAGCCCCTTATGAGTCTGTACATAACCCCAGTGAGTGTAGGTACCTACTGAGTGCTAGTGCCAGGTACTGAGTGACTGGGAGGCATGAGAGATGGTGAGGTATGTCCGAGGGGCTGTATACGAGTGATTGTGAGGTCTGCCTGAGGGGCTGTTTATGATTTTATCACAGAGTTGCATCGCATTGGCATGCACACATGACATACAGGCATAGAGATGTATTTTCCTCATGTTGTACAACATAACATCATTCATGATTTCTCACATATTTTGACAGATGGGCATAGTGATGCATTTGTTTTTACAGGGCTATCTGGAAGGAAAATGAAACATCTCATTTATTATTGAAAAGATTTTGGGAGAAATTACTGTTTTCGAACTATTCATATTTTTTGCAACTTCGGCAAACGATTTAGGTTTTCACTGATGTACTTGAAAGGAAGAACTATTATTTTTGAAATCATGATTTGGCTAAGCATTTTATCTATGAGTTACTTCTGGTATTATTTGCTTTATGTTGTTATGAACTGTTGTGGACTAGTGGTTTTGGACCCGACCTTGGTAGAAGCTTGTCACTACTTTCAACCTATGGCTAGGTTTGTTACTTACTCAGTACATGGGGTCGGTTGTACTAATACTATATTTATGCACATTGTGTGCAAATGTTGGCTGTTGTTGTTGCTGTGCTCGATGGTTGCGGGATTTGAAGATGTACCTGCGTTCCTGTTGTAGCTGCCTCTTGTTCATGGTAGCCTTAGATTTATAAAAGCTCTGTTTATGTAGTATTCAAGCATACTATGTATTTATTTCATTTCTTCTTTGTATACTCTATTCTTAGAAGCTCATGATTTGTACTACCAATTCTTGGGGATTGTAAAAGATTAAGACCTTTATTTACTTAAATTGCTTTAACAATTATTATTGGAATTGGGTAGTTAGTAATTGGCTTACCTATCGGGTTGGGTTAGGTGCCATCACGACTAGTTGGATTTTGGGTCGTGACAAAAGGATTTTGAGAAAATATTTATGTCTAAATGCGAAAATGTAATCTAACCTAGAATGCAAGTAAAATGATCAATGGCTACAAGCATGAATACAAGGAAAAGTACACTCAAGTAACGATGCAATGTATTTCAGGATATTACAAATATGATAGAGTTTATGTTAATTAGCCACGGGTAATAATTCTATATTAGCTTCTTTCGAAGACTAACAAGACTTCCTAATTGAATTATCCCTAAAACAATTAAGAGATTAAGCACACCCTAATATGGCTACATGTAGTTCAATCCTATCGCTAGGTAGAATCTATAAAGTGATGGTTAACGCCTCAAGTTCTTGTTAATTAATCTTTACAAACCCAAAATTATCTTTCCGAAAATTAATTAGAAGTAAATGAGCGAGTCCTAGGGTTAGATAATCCACTTGGAAACATTAAAGAACAAGAATAATTAAAGAAACAATAACAAATTTCATAATAAATAAAAATCGTTCAATACATAAGCACAACAAGATATTTAATCCACACTTTAAATATGAATATTCCCATAAAATTGATTCAAGTGTTGGAAAAATATTACATAATTAGATATTCAATACAAAGAAAGAAAATGAAGAAATGAACATAAATGGATAAGAAATTTCTCAACCAAAAGCATCAAATCTTCAATACCCAAGTGTGTGTGCAAGACCCCTAGCTCCAAAACTTGTGTTTTCTTCTCAAGATGTGTCAAAGATATCCAGAGATTAGCCAAAGATATGTTTCCAATAAGCTAAGTCATGTATTTGTGGGTTTGGAATGAAGAAAATGTGAAATGCCAAGACTGTCCATAGAAGAAGCGGAATGTTGCACAAATAAGCGATTATAAGTGGATATTTGAACTTCTGCAGAAGCGGTCCAAGAAGCACAGATGCGCATACGCAGATATTTCACCACTCATCAACACCTTCAACTTAAAGCTTTTGCTTGTCCTCAAGTAAATCAAAACCCAAAATTCAATGAGGTTCTACTATTTAGAGTACAAGTAGCATCGCTATCATTCACAAATCACATTCTCTAATTAAGGACCATACTTATGGCTTTGGTTGGTACTAATATTTAAGCTCAAGCATGTGAATTTCAACCAAATAACTCCTTCATTTAAAACTTAATCTCAAGAATGCAATGGAGTTTCACATAATCAACTGACAACAACCAAGGCTGAAGAAGTGACTCAAAAGAACTAGTCTACTACATATGCTCAATTTACTCAATTCAGAATATATCAATTTCACCAATCCATCATAATCCATGGGCATAAGAATGAAAGTCCTAAAATCACCATATTTACAATAATAACATAAGGGACAAATGCACTAAAATACTCACTCTCAATAAAGAATTTCAAGTGTTACAAAATATCATACCATTAGCTTGCCCTTATTTTATGCGCCACCTATTCAAGAACATTCGGTTGGAGATCCCATAAGGACTTTTCAAGTTTGTAATGTAAGCTTAGGGAATGTAATGACCCGAGCGGTCATTTTGCTTTCTAGATGCCCGTTCCCCTAAATAAGACTAACTGAATGTGCTTTTATTGTTTTATGACTTGCGGGGATAGTTAGTTCGGGATTTGGAAGGGTTCGGGTTGAAATTGAAACACTTAGTTCCTTAGTATTGGCTTTAAAGGGCTAAGTTTGACTTGGATCAACATTTCGAGTAAACGACCTTGGAATCAGGATTTGAGAGTCCCAGTAGGCTTGTATAATGATTTTGGACTTGGGCATATGTTCGGATCAGGTTTTGGATGACCCGGGAGCATTTCGGCGCATACAGTTGAAAGTTGGCGCATTGAAGGTTTTAAAGTTCTTTAAAATTAGTTTGCAGTAGGTTTTGGTGGTATCGAGGTCTATTTGGGATTCCGAGTTTGGGAATAGTTCCGTATGATGATTTAAGACTTGCAAGCAAAATATGGTGTCATTCTGAGTAGTTGGAAAAACTTGAAGTTCATAAGTTGATTCGATTTGGTTTGGAGAGCGATTATTAGTTTTGGTGTTGTTTTTTGTGTTTCGAGAGGTCGAGCAGGCCTGTTTTATGTTTACGAACTTGTTGGTATGTTTGGACAAGGCCTCTGGGGCCTCGGGTGCTACTCGGATGATGCACAAATCGAGTTTGAGCTTGAAAGGGGCTGCTGGTGCACCAGTTCTGGTGTGCCCCCACCTATAAGTTTTTGGCCGTAGGAGCGAGCTCTTGGCTGTAGAAGCGGCTTTAGAAGTGTGGCCAGTGAAAAATCTGCAGGTGCGAGAAGAGGCTACCAGGCCTGCACTGTAGATGCGCCCCACTTTCATAGAAGCGGAGTCAGGCAGCCTCGGCTAGGTGCGGCGCTACAGATACGGCCCCATGTCCATAGAAGCGGAAACGCTAGAGGCAGAATGGTCCATTTAATGCGGGACTTAGGCAATTTTTGACTCATTTCTTTCACTTCTTGGGCTATTTTTGAGCTTCTTAGAGAGAGGTTTTCACCTAGCTATTGAAGGTAAGTAATTTCTATCCAATGTAGGTTAAATACTTAGATTATGGATAGAGTTTAACATGTAGAATTGTGAAAATGATGGGTTTAGTTGAAAAACCTAGGTTTTAATAAAAACGGGATTTGACCACGAAAACGATTATGAAATTGGGTGAAATTGTTATATTTGAGTTTGTGCGGTTATGGTTAACAATTTTGTTCGAAAATTTTCGGAATCCGGGCACGTGGGCCCGGGGGTGAATTTTAGTAATCTTCCAATTTTGGGGTGGGTAATTGCCCTAATAGTTAAATTATGAACTTTTGAGTATATATTGACTTATTTATAAAATATTTGGCTAGTTTCGGGTTGTTGGCACCGAGTTGAGGATTTAAAGCGTACTTGTGGAGCGGAAGTGAGCTTGATAACGAGGTAAGTCTCTTTCCTAACTGTGTAGGGATAACTTGATAACTTGTAAGAGGGAACTCATCCCCTTAGGTGTATTTTGTTGTTCATTAATTGTATAGGGAGCTACGTATGCACGGTGACGAGAGTTCGTGCGTAGCTATATTCCATGTCATGTCCGGGTAGTCTTAAATTTACATCATGCTTTGTTTGCACTATTACGTTGGCTATGCGTATTAATTATCTTAAATAGAGCTGAGATTAAGGATTTTAAGATTTAAGTCTCCAGTTTAGATTTCTTATGTTTGGGAAGAATTGAAGAATTTTATAATAACTCTGAGAAATCCATGTCCACTCGCGTCGTAAGTATTTCTGGGAGCGAGGTAAATTCCTCAACTCTCATGGGAGCGGGTCGTTCGCCTCGGTAGGTTAATAGATGCATCTATGGTTCGTTCCCTGCGACCCTCGACAGTGCAAACAATATATATATTATGGATCGGGCCGTACGACGTCGGCATATATCGTGCATGATAATACTCGAAGCTTAATTATACTTGACATTATCTTATGGCTTGAGAGGTTAAGATTTATTTAATGATGGAAAATGAATTGGGGTTAGTCGGTGTTGGCTAGAGACACTTGGGATTTATTATCAGTTAGTGAACCTTTTATCCACTACTTGGTAAGGTGTTATTATTCTTATTATCCCCATGTTTCTTGCCTCTTTATAATTCCTGTATTTTATTATTCTCCCATAGTAAGTATCGATATCAACCCCTCGTCACTACTTCTTCGAGGTTAGACTGGATACTTACTGGGTGCATATTGTTTATGTACTCAAACTATTCTTTTGCACTAACCGTGCAGGATTTGAGGCAGGTGCATCCGGTAGTCATCCCGGCACGCACTTCTGATACTCCGAGACTTAGTGGTGAGCTGCCTTCTGAGTCCGTTTTACAGCACCCAAAGTCACTCTTTTGTATTTACTTTTTGTCTATTTTATTTCAGACAATAGTTAGTATTTTGTATATTCTGCTAGTAGCTCATACACTTGTGATACCAGGTCTTGGTATTATACTAGTAGACACTTGATGATTTTGAGTATTTATTTCACCAAACTTGTTATTATAATTGTTGTACTTTATTTTATTAAATTTATCACCTCTCACTTATTTAATAATTAAAAATCAACCATTTCAAAAATGTTAAAAATAATAAATACATGGCTAGTTCACCTTGGCTTTCCTAGCGGCGACGTTGGGCTCCATCACATCCTATAGGAAAATTAGGTTGTGACAACATGGTATCTGAGCACTATGTTCACGTAGGTCTCACAAGATATGAGCAGGCCTAATAATGTCTTAAAGACCAGTGCGGAGAAGTCCGGACTTATCTTCGAGTGGCTTTAGGGTGTTAGGAAACCTCTATTTCTTCATCTCCTGTATTTGGATGTGAGCGACATGAGGATCCCTAGGACTTTATTTATTGGTGCACGGACAGAATGCACAACACGAGGATATTGGAGTCCCACGGGGTGGACTTTACTACATTCAAGCCGGAGGGCAAGGCCAGTGGTGGCAGTCATATCTACTTGGCAGACCGGCAGGTTCTCCTCCCTTGACTTGGGACTAGTTCAAACTTATTTTTCTAGATAGGTATATTCCACCGTTTCAGAAGGTAAGAGTTGCGGTTTCAGTTCAAGCAGCTCCAGCATGGTTAGATGTCAGTGACCGACTATGACGCGAGGTTCTCTGAGTTGTCTCCCCATGCACTTATGATACTTCCCACCGATGTAGAGAGAGTGCAGAGGTTTTTTGCAGGTTTGCACTCTGGTATCCAGGCCACTATGGCCCGAGAGGTTGAGATAGGGACTTCTTATGAGCTAGTTGTGGAGATAGCTCGGAAGATCGAGGGTGTTTGTCAGCATAGCCGAGAGCAGATGCCACGGGACAAATGGTTCTGCTATTCTGGAGGGTTCTGTGGTGCTCCATCTGGGGGCAGAGGTCACTTTGGGAGAGGTCAGCCTAGCAGGACCGCATATCCAGCACCGTCGCCTTCTGGGGGTGCTCTTGTATGGCCCTATTTCAGCATCATACTAGAGAGTTCCTACCGCCCACAAGCTATTCAGGGTTCCTCCAGTGGGTATTCACGCCATCAGGGTCAGACTTCAGGTCAGCAGTCCTCCATTCCGAGGGGTTGTTACGAGTGCGGGGATCCTGGCCATATGTAGAGGTTTTGTCCTAGACTTCAGGGCAAGGCATTAAAACAGGGTCATTAGCCTATAACTACAACACCAGTTGTCGCACCAGTCGTCCGGTCGCCCAGAGGCGGAGGACAGATGGGTAGGGGCTGTCGTAGAAGTAGAGGACATGCACGTGGAGGACAGTCAGATAGAGCTCTAGCTAGATTCTATGATTTTCTGGCCAGATCAGATATATTGGCTTCAGATGCCATGATCATATGTATTATTTCTATCTATGGTAGGGATATTTCTATACTATTTGATCCAGGGTCTACATATTCATATGTTTCATCTTTGTTTACTCATTTCTTAGGTGTTCCTAGTAAGTCCTTGGGTACACCTGTATATGTGTCCATGCCTCTGTCAGATTCTGTGGTTGTCGACCGGATTTATCGGTCCAGCATTGTTACTTTCCGTGGTTATGAGACTAGAGCTGACCTTCTGTTGCTCGATATGACCGACTTTGAGATCATCCCGGTCATGGACTTGTTATCCCGATATCACTCCATCCTTGATTGCCATGTCAAGACTGTTACCTTGGCGATGCCGGAGTTGCCTAGATTGGAGTGCAAGTGTGTCGCACCCTTTTTTCTCTCGAAAGCGTGCTTCGACGTGTGACAACTATTTTAAAGAGTATTAAGAGAAAAGAGTCAACGCCTAACGATATTAAGATGCGTTAGGGCACCTATTTGCAAATAACTCTATTTGACTAGTCTATGTCACCAAAGATCGAGTAAGGGTTCAAGTTACTTCAAAGAGAAGGTGTTAGGCACTCTTTGTGGTGCACAACTGTGGTTCCCGGCCGAAGTTTAAACTATGTGGATTATGTTATTAGGCTAGATGATCAAATATACAAAAGGAAGTATAGAAGTCGAAGAGTCATATCATAACACATGACAAGTGGTACAAGACCTTAATGATTACAAGGATATAACTACATTGGTCTATGTAAAATGACTAAGTGTAAATAACCAGTATTTTAAAAAAAAGGAGTCTTAAGTATTTAGCCTAAAGGATCAACCCGTGCAACATAAATAATACTTCGCAAATCTCTTAAGGTAGGGTTTGCTCATATTATTCAGCGGGCACAGACTATCATCTCCTGCTACCCTATTACTATGTTGAAGTTGTTACTTGAAGGCACTAATTCAATTCTAAATTGTATCCTATGTGTGCACTATCCATCCCATACCTATGTTCCAGGAGACTTTGGATCTACTATATGGATAGTTCTAGACTTCTCCTATGTTTCTCAAAATAATAAAACTAAGCGACATAGAAAACATATATGACTTCACATAAAGACAATTAAAGGCCCCAAGTTAGTCTCCACACATAAACAACAAAAGCACGCGGTCAATTTAGGAAGTGCATAATTTTAGAATTGAGGCTTAAAGTACTATAGGCATGGTTTCTAGGTGGTTCTGAATTCTAGTATCATATATGCATCATTACTGTTCTAAATGGCTTAGACGAGGAAACTACTTGCAAACTCAGGATTATTAGCACTAATTTTATAAATAGGCATCTTAGGGGAGTGACACTGTCCTATAGGCATGATTTCTGTACGATTCTGATTTCAAATGTCGTACATGCAGTGCTGCTATTCCAAATTAACTAATTTGTAGACCACAGGTGATATAAAAAACCTATAGACATGATTTCTAAGTTGTTTGCATAATGGGCAATGAATGCTATTAGAAAACGCGTAATTACCAGTGTTTGGCTCTATAGACATGCTTTCTAGGCAAATGACAGTACTCTATAGGCAAGATTCCTAATAGTTTATATTTGAACTCGCTTTTATCATACTTATTCTTTTAGGCATGCTATCTAGGTGGGAGTGTAATAAAACGGTATGAGCAGTTGATTAAGAGATTAGTGTCCTATAGTCATGAAGTCTAGATGGACAGTCCACCAAAAGTAATAAAAGAAATTTGACTAGTTAATTATTTGAAGTCCTATAGGCATGATATCTAGGTTAGCAAAAGCATATAATATACATCTTATAGGCATGCTGTCTAAACGCACAATGATAACATGTAAGGCGATTAATAGCATGTTTGAGATAGTGTACGAANTATGTTTGAGATAGTGTACGAGTATTAGACAAATTAGGTGAGGTGTGTGCAATTCTTAGAGACATGATTTCTACTAGCGTGCAGAAGTAGAGCAAGTTACACAAGATAGCAAATAAAGCAGGTAGACCCTATAGGCATGTTCTCTACCCTTAATGCGAGAACAAAGCACACCCATTCCCCAATTTCACTAACACCTTAATTATTCATTTTTACAAGTTACGTGGCTAAGATGGTACAATAAAAACATAAAGATGACAAAATACAGACTGAAACAAGTACATGCCCACATCAAACAGTAAAGGCCTGCTATAGAATAACCCAGTGAATTTCTGGGCCTTCATCAGCCTCACCAACCAACAGACCCAAAGCTCAGGCTCACAAGGATAGTAGAATCTTCATGAATCCAATGCCCAGGTCTAACAACACATACGGCCCAACACCAGGCCCAACGAATAACTTACTTAGCCAAATGCATGCAAAACTTAACCATATAGGTGACAGACCACTAGTGGAATTAATTAAACAACTTTTCATACTTAACTTATAAAGCTACAACTAATCAGTAGTTCTAGCCGAAGCACTTAGACAAGATCACATGAAATACTGACATGTTTACAAGGCAGGTTCATGCTTGTATTCTCAGAAATAAAGCTAAAGGATCATATGACAATGAACTAGTCCAAAGAGTTTCAAAAGTAAAATGATTTAGAATTAGCCTAAAAGAACATTAGACACGAGATTTAACCATGAAAAATCTAATATAGTGAAGTAGAGCATATCCTTCACATGAAAGTTTTAGCATGATGGCCTAGTGAAGACAACACAATAGAATAGGTTCATGATCGAGCAATCACTTAGTTGAGAGTGAGAAAACTTTAACATGCTGAGTGTTAGTTACAACACCAGCAAAACTTATAGTAGAAAGAAAACATGTCAATTTTCAAATCAATAGGCAGACAAACATCAAACCTTGTACTAGTTGGCCATATATAGGCAAAAATGCTAAAGGTCTCCACTAATACTGAAGAACACAGGATTGAGCAAGTCTAAAGCACACAATAGAGTTACAAATAGCATGGGAATATGTCATAGCTAATAGTAAAACTCCAGAAAGATAAGAGTTGAGCATGAATGTCTCAGCAGGAATTAGAACACATTCTGGGCATGGTTGGTTATCATAATAGTACAAAACAAGGCACGAGACCAAACTTAGAATAAGCAACATGTATCAGTAGCCAACTATTCATAAACATAATGATTAGAAATCATTCAGGTTGGACATACATAATGGGCATGCATTAAGGCTAGCGTATTAGGCTAAGCATTCAGATAGCATTGTAATATAATTTGCAGAGAAATAGTCCATTATGCATAAAGGATTCAACATGAAAGGAGCAATTTTGATCAGGAACATAGTTTCCTAAGGGTTTTAGTACAAAGTTCAACAACCATCAATCAGGTTTCAGTTACGAATCAGGCAGGCATCATGAATAAACTTAACTATCCACGTATGAGTTAAGATAAGGACTTGCATAGAATTGAAGCTAGTGGAACTACATAGTAGTATTAAAATAAGCAGAATTGCATACAAAGTGGCATAATATCGAAGTTATCTCAGGGAAATCCAAATAGCACTAATGCACATAACAGAAATACAAACATAAAGAAGTAGAAGTGCGAGAGTATAGGGCACTAACCAGTTGCAGACAAACTAAACAAAGTAAGAAGAGATCAAAACTATCAGGAATAGCTGTGATTATTGAAGACTAATAAAACCTCAACTCCCTAGTACTTCAGAGTTCACATGAGCCTCGAAATGGACTCGGAGCAGTGCTTGCACTGGAGGAAGGTGAACAAAATCCGGTGGCCTTGGCTTTCAGCTAGCCAAGAGCTCAATTTTAGAATAGTATAGAATAAGTTAGAGAAATAGTATAGAATAAGTGAGAACGAGAGAATAGTTCCTAAGGTGATTAAAGTCTATCCAAAGGGGAAATTGGGAGAGGTTTATATAGTAGTAAA
This sequence comes from Nicotiana otophora, assembly GCA_000715115.1. Taxonomy (NCBI): domain Eukaryota; kingdom Viridiplantae; phylum Streptophyta; class Magnoliopsida; order Solanales; family Solanaceae; genus Nicotiana; species Nicotiana otophora. Next base: position 38,455 of record AWOL01S0145216.1, read on the forward strand.
TTAAACACACAAACAAGGAAAACACAGTCAATTAAACATAAAAAGGGAAACAATAGCATGAAAAATTGATTAGAATTAATTTAAGAGGAACCAGGCAAACCCTAGTTCTAAACGAAGAACAAAAATAGTAAAGAATCTTACTAAATCGGACCCATAGGGCTTGGTAGTGAGTATATCAGGTCAGAAACATGAAGATAATACAGAATCGAACTTGAACGAACACTAACAACTCAGTTTCCATAAGTAATCGAGTACCAAATACTTATAACGTTTAAGAGATGGTAAGCGTCTCCATGTGTGCAAGAAAGAAAAGGAGTCATGGAAGACTTCCATGGGATTATCGGATTAGGACTGGGATTTGAGTGGGGCGGCTAGGGTTTGCATAAGAGAAGAAAAGGTTTGAGAGAGTATAGATACGGCTGGTTTGAGAAGAGTGGTCTTTAGGGTTTCAGGGGTTTGGTTAATTAAAAAGGGTGAGGTAATCTTGGGTCGTTGATCATGAGAGATCAACGGCCAGGATTAAGGAATAGGCGGGGCGGGTCGTTTAATGGGTCACGATCGGGTCACTTACAGGGCTCGTTTGGATTGGGCTTTGGGGGTTATTGCGCAAAGGTGTGGGTGTTTGGGCCATTAAATTTGTCTAGAATTGGCTCCAAATTTGGGCTACAAATTAAATACACGAAATTATTTAAAGAAAAATAATTAATAAAAAATAAAATATTACTTATGCAATAAAATGATCGGAAATAATAATTTAACACTATAAAAAATATTAAAATGCTATTTTAGCATGAATAATGTAATAATTATAATTATGCATAGCATATAGGCTATTATTACAAAATTATGTAAATAGCTTAAAAATACAAATATAATTATATGAAATGAAGTAAAAATATTACGAAACATATACGTGGATGCGAATAATAAATTAAATCATCGTAAAATAATAATTTAAAGGGGTAATTAATACATATTCAAGTAATTGAAATGCAAGAAAATTAATTTTAAGGAGTTTTTTAAAAATTATGGAAAATTATAGAAAATTATAGAAAATTCTTGTATAACTCTTGTAAATTGGTGATGATACATGAACTATATTTTAAAAGCATATATTATATTTATAAATTAATAGGGCAAAACTGGGTATCAACAGCTGCCCCTCTTTACCCGAAAAATGATGAAAGAGTTGTCGGGTAAAGAAAATGATGACCAATTTTGTCCGAAGTGAGTGAGGAATGATTTGTTTTGAAAACATGGGGTCGAACCCTGGTTCTTTAGTTTCCTACACATCCCTGGTGTTACAAGAATCAGGCCGTTTTTAGTTCTTGATCCAACGACGAACGAAACCGATGGAGTTATTATAAGAGTGGTTGTGTGTTTCGAAAAATGATCTTTTGGGTGTGATAGTATTGTGATTAATGAATAATTCCACCTGGGGTTATGAATGCAAATTGAATATTAAGATGTATAAGTAAGATATTTGAATGGTTGTAGAACAAAAGGTAATCAATTGCTGATCATCGGTTATGTTTGAGGTGATCGAAGGATGTGAACGTTGTGAACGGAAACCAGAGCGAGAATTGCTCCTATTTGTAAAACGGATACCTCTCGAGTTACCTGCAAAACATAAAACATGGTGCATGCGAATATATATGGGTTATTGCCAAAAATTAAACATGACGCAAATTCCACTCAAACCATGAGAGTTGTCTTTGGACGATGAGAATTATGTCCTTAGACCATGACGTCCTCGGCCATGAAGCGTATGATAATGGATTCGCAGGCCATGGCATGGTGTCCTCGGGCCATGAGGAAGGTGCCTCCGGACTATGATGCCTTCGAACAATGTGGCGATGTTTCAGCCCATTAAGTGCAAGTATGTGGTAATATCGATCGTTTGATAAAGGAAACCGGTGATGCTTAGTCAAATGCAAGAACGAGACAAGACAAGGCTTAGTCTCGAATGGAATGAGGGTAGTGTTTTAACCTGATGAAAAGAGTGGAGACAGTGCTTAGTCTCTAGGAAGTGGTTAGCCTTATGCAATGGTGAGGCAGTGATTAGCCTTATTCAGTATGAAGGCAATGCTTAGCCTCATGCAGAGAATGTAGAAGGTTCTTAGTCTCATTCAAGGAAAGGAAGTGCTTAAACTTATGCAATATGGAGGCAGTTCTTAGCCGCATGCGGGGAATAGAGACAATGCTTAGTTTCATGTAAGGAAAGGCAGTGCATAACCTTATGCAATAATGGAGGCAATTCTTATCCTCATGTAAGGTGGGGGCAGTGTTTCGCCTTATGCAAGGAGTAGAGACAATGCTTAGTTTCATGAAAAGAAAGGCAGTGCTTACCTTATGAAATAATGGAGGCATTTCTTAGCCTCATATAAGGTATGGAGATAATGCTTAGTCTCATGCAGAGGAAAGGCAGTGCTTAGCCTTACACAATATGGAGGCAATGCTTATCCTCATGCGCGGAATGGATACAATGCTTAGTCTCATGCAAGGAGAGGCAATTTTAGCCTTATGCAATGATAAGGGCAACACTTAGCCCTATGAAAGAGAAGCGATGATCAAATGCTAGAGGGAAAAATATTTTATAGCTTGACTCATTTGCGTTTGCGACTTTTGTCGGTGTGAAGGTAGTGATCTTGTTGTATGTATATATTTGCAGACGTTCTTATTATGTCCATTATGCCTGCATCCGAAGAAAAATCATGAGTTTTGGAGAGGGGGAAGGTTGGTTCGTGCTCCTGATTCCTTGCTTTGCCTTTGCTGTTGTCTTGAGGTCCTGTTTGAGTCACCCCGGGAAGCGTTTGGCTACTGTAGAAAAATAACATTTTCAAAAAACATGCATTTGTGACAAATCGTTTATACAAAACTGTGTCTATTTGAAATATGTGATAATGCATGAAAGCCGATAATTTGTTGAATTGATGATTATGACACGCTTTTGAGACTAAGGAACCTCCTTAACTCGGAATGTTTAGGATCCTCCTAAACATTATGCCACAGTTTAAATGCGTACTTAAAGTAATACATTCCTTGGCGATTCTAAACATAATGAGATAGGTCAAACTCGATATCTTGCCCTAGTTTTGACCATTATGATGTGACCGAACCCACAGGGCTGCCTACGTATCCCCTCCTAAACGGGAATTAGGTCAAGCGTAGTTCAGTTACATCAAATAGAACATGCAAACATAGTCCTAAACAAAGTATCTTAAGTGCGTCCAAATTGATGGGTTTTGGCCAAATCTCTCCATCCATTTCTGCAAGTATAAGTGCTCCTCCTGTTAATACTCGGTGAACCATGTAAGTGCCTTTCCAGTTGGGTGAGAATTTCCCCTTTGCTTCATCCTGATGTGGGAAGATTCATTTCAGTACCAATTGCCACGGTGTGAATTGCCTTGACCTAACCTTTTTATTGAAATCTCTTGCCATTCTATTCTAGTAGAGTTGACCGTGACACACTGCGTTCATTATTTTACCATCAATGAGAGCTAGTTATTCATACTGGTTCCGTACCTATTCTGCTTCGCTAAGGTCAACTTATTGTATGATTCTTAAGGAAGGGATCTCCACTTCGGCGGGAATAACGACTTCAGTACCGTAAACCAGTAGATAGGGAGTTGCCCTAGTTGATGTACGAACTGTGGTTCGATACCCGAGTATAGAAAATGGTAGATATTCATGCCATTGCTTGTAGTTGTCCACCATTTTGCTTAATATCATTTTGATGTTCTTGTTGGCAGCCTCTACGGCTCCGTTCATTGCGGATTGTATGCTGTAGAGTTCCGATGCTTGATCTTGAATGTTTCACACATAGCTTTCATCAAGTCACTATTGAGATTGGAGGAATTTTCAGTAATTATTGACGTTAGGTGAGTTAGGGCACCTATTTGTAAATAACTCTATTTGACTAGTCAATGTCACCAGAGGTCGGGTAAGGGCTCAAGTTAATTTGAAGCGAAGGTGTTAGGCACTCTTCGAGGTTCACAACTATGGTTCCCGCCCGAAGTTTAAACTATGTGGATTATGTTATTAGGCTAGATGATCAAATAAACCAAAGGAAGTATAGAAGTCGAGGAGTCTTATCATAACATGTGAGAAGTGGTACAAGTCCTTAATGATTACAAGGATATAAGTACATTGGTCAATGTTAAATGACTAAGTGTAAATAACCTGTATATTAAAATGGGGGAGGGGGGGGGGTCCTAAGGTTTTAGCCTAGAGGATCACCCCGTGCCACATAAATAATACTTCGCAACTCCCTTAATGTAGGGGGTGCTCATATTATTCAGCGGGCACAGACTATAATCTCCTTCTACCCAATTATTATGTTGAAGTTGTTACTTAAAGGCGCTCTAATTCAATTCTAAATAGTATCCTATGCGTGCACTACTCGTCCCATACCTATGGTCTATAAGGGTTTGGACCTACTATTTGGATAGTTCTAGCGACATTCAAAACACATAGGACCTTACATAAAGACAATTAAAGGCCCCAAGTTAGCCTCCACATATAAACAACAAATGCAAGCGGGCAGTTTAGGCAGTACATAATTTCATAATTGAGACTTAGAGTCCTATAGGCATGGTTTCTAGGTGGTTTTGAATTCCAGTATCATATATCCATCATTACTGTTCTAAATGGCTTAGACGAGGAAACTGCTTGCAGAATTAGGATTATTAGAACTGATTTTATAAATAGGTGTCTTAGGCGGGTGACACTGTCCTATATGCATAATTTCTATATGATTCCGATTTCAAATGTCATACATGCATTGCTGTTGTTCCAAAGTAACTAATTTGCATACCACAGGTGATATAAAAAACATATAGACATGATTTCTAAGTTGTTTGCACAATGGGCAATGAAAGCTATTAGAAAACTCGGAATTACCAGCGTTTGGCTCTATAGAGATGCTTTCTAGGTAAATGATAGTAATCTATAGTCAAAATTCCTAATAGTTTGTATTTGAACTCGCTTTTATCATACTTATTCCTATAGGCATGATATCTAGGAGGGAGTGTAATAAAACGGCAGGAGCAGTTGATTAAGAGATTACTATCCTATAGTCATGATATCTAGATGGATAGTACACCAAAAGTAATAAAATCAATTTGATCAATTAATTATTTGAAGTCCTGTAGGCATGATATCTTGGTTAGCAAAAACATATAATATACACCTTATAGGCATACTGTCTAAATGCATAGTGATAACAAGTATGGCGATTAATAGCATGCTTGAAATAGTGTACGTGTCACACCCTAAACCTGAAGGGACGTGGCCGGCACCCGGTACCATACTCGGCCCGAGCGTAC
>AWOL01S0145248.1:0-11764 GCA_000715115.1 Nicotiana otophora
TATATATATATATATATATACCACGCTATTTTTAATTCGACAACTGTTTGGGTTAATTAACTAATCCACGCAACCCAGTTCACATAGAAATCGACATCCTCTTTTCTAATGTAATGTGCAGGAACTTGCCCTCATCATACTAGATATCTGTAAGCTTTGTTCTGCAAGTCCATTCTAAGAAAAGACGCCAAATCCAACCTATGACAGAAGAACTACGCATAGAACCTACCCTATGATGAAAAGAACAGAGAATTATGAGCTCTTTTCCCTTGTCCGATAAAGAAGTGTCTAGATATAGAGATTGCATATCAATCCACGTGGCCTCCATCCAGTAACTTGAATACTGCAAAAAACAAAAAGGGAATACTGCAAAAAACAAAAAGGGCTGCCAGCAAGGTGGATATTGCATCTATTTTTTCAGAACCCACAGGCTATTTTTCTAAAACACAATATAGCTGTACATCATATTACGAAGACTTGTTTCACCTATAAAGGGAATAAAACACACGTTCACTCAGTGTAGAACGTCATTCAATTGATCTTTCCCCAGCAAACCATTATAGAACAGGAATAGAGAAATCATTCAATCTTCACTCTTAGTATGGCACACAATTGCAAGCTCTTCAAGCTCAAGTTACTAACAGCAGTGTAAGTACCGAAAAGATACTGCAACAGGAAAATGAACTAAAATACAAACTCACATTCTCCAAGGCTTTCGGTAACATTGACATGCAACGGACTTATATTTGCCAGCCACAACCAGAACGCAGCAAATGATTAATTCAAAAGGTCACTATCTTCCACATCAACAGAGTTGCAGCTAGCAAAATCGCAAAACAACTAAGTTGAATATATAATCAAAACATGAGTAAAAGGTATCACTGAGAAACAAGGTATCAAAACTTTAAACCAGCTTCCAAATTCGTACAGGTAACGTTGTCTTACAAAGTTAAAAGACCAACAAGGGAACAGATCAAACATACTAAACTGTTATACTAACAAGAACAAAAAGCAGGCTTGGCACCCTCCTTACAATTCATCATGCTCACTTCTTTGACTTCTTAGATCCCCTGCAATGACAAGTTCTCATCAAATGTAGTTTCAACAAAGCTCTAGAAAAATTAACAGTAATATATTTGCAGTTGACTTACTGAGCTGGTTGGGCTGGTGCGTCAGCAGCTGGAGCTGCAGGTTGAACTGGCCTCTCTCCTGGTCCCTGAGAAATGGAGAAAAAACAAGCTCAACTCCTAAGCACTTACTATTTAAAAGAAGATAAAATTCCATAAGCAAATGCTACATGTCCTAGAAACACAAACTTTTTAGGAGCAGAGCACTGCGAAAATAAGCCTTCCTCGTAGATTAAAATTAGCTTTGAGCTCAAATTAATACCTGTGCCAAACGCTCCTCCCTCCTAGCGAACTTTCTTTCCCTGCTAGCTTTGTTCTTTGCCCTCCTGGCCTCAAATTGGTCGGACAAGGTCTTTTCTCTAGCCTTTTCAGCCTTTGTTTTATGGATATTTTCCATCAGCACACGCTTGTTCTTGAAAACATTACCCTTCACCTTCATGTACATGTCATGATACATGTGTCTGTCAATCTTCTTTGACTCCCTGTACTTGCGAAGCAAGCGCCTAAGGACTCTCATTCTCCTCATCCAAAGCACCTTTGTGGGCAGTCTAGCCTCTCTGGTACCTTTGCGCTTACCTGAGAGCTCATCAAGCAATTTTACCCAGCAATTGTTCATCAGACGTACAAATAAATCAGAAATACAGGATTAAAAATAAACATGATGTATTCAAACAAAAAATGCTACAAAACAAATCCTCACAAAAAATACTAAGTACAGCTTTATACTCCCTCAATCTCATTTTTATAGTCAACATTCTTCTACAAATTCCACCCACTAATTATATTCTTCTTTAATTTTTGAATTGAAAATTTAAAAGTAAACTAAAAAAGGGAAACCAATGTTCGAAGTTAGACTGAAAATTAACTGACTCAACCCTAAAGAATTGAATTATGTCATATAAAATTAACCAAAGTAAAATTAAACAAGCTAGTATCAGATGTCAGGACTAGGAGGGTACCGTATCCAGAGTGACGGCCCTTCCTCTTGGCCTCCTTCATTCTGCGAGCACGAGATCTTGAGTGAATTTTGGTTGGCTTCCTGATGATGAAACCATCCTTCACCAATTTTCTGATATTTTGGCCTGCACCAAACGCAAATGAAGGGAACAGCTGTTCAGATATTACCACAGGAAACATGTGTCACAATAACATAGGGAAAGCAAGATAAGGATTATAAATGACCAGCTAAAGCTCAGACATTTAGCTAGTTACAGCTACATATTCAATTTTCCTAGTTTTTTTACTAACGGTGGTGTACGGGCCAGCTTACGTGCAACTCGACTATCCCATCGAGTAATTGCTACCTACTCCAAGTGCAGGTGTTGATTGAGTAACCATTAATATCATTTGTCTTAACTAAACATTAGACAAAGAAGCAAATAATAGTAAAGCGTCTCTATCACATTTCCATCTCAAGGTCCAAACACTCTTGACTAAGCCACATTAAACAAGCTAAGAAAACGACAACGTCAGAAAAATAATGTGTCGTATACCCTATCCACATCTGCCAATAATGCCGATCAACTACACCTCTAGTCAGGGGGTACACCGGAATATTTGTAAGTGGTGTCAAAATTTATAGAAAAACGAGAATAATAACTTGAATTATTATATTTTTAGACAAGAAATAATCTTAGTCTATTGGTTTTGTTGAGTCTGAAGTAGAAATGGTTGTGACTTCAATTCTACTTCATCACAATTTTTAACCACAGAGTCTCCCTTAAATTGTGCTAGTTGAGGTTTGAGCCTTTGACCTATTGGAGCAAAATCAAGCACAAAATCAATGAACCAAGAGACAATTTATGTCAAGTGGTGTCATTTTTTTCTACTTATGCCTTTCCTCACAGTATTAATACATATATTTAGTACAAAATTTCGATGAAGCAGTATCACGATAAGCGAGCATCCGCCCCTGCCTCTAGTTGCAATATGCTAAATGAATCATTTATCCCCAAAGCTAGCAGAGAGTTCAGCATAATTATATTAGGATTCAAGTTATACACACAGGTGTAAACTGATTGCAGCTCAGTTACCATTTTAATCAGATTATCAAATAATGATTATCAATATATTTAACTGTAATTACCTGTTGTATAAACATTTCAGACTGTTAACCCTACAACAACCATCCTTCTTCATCAAGCCTGAGCACAGGCTATTTGTGAAGCTCAAATCTAATTATCATCACTCGGAAAAACTCATCATTTAACGTGAAAAGGCAAACAATTAATATGCCAGTCTCACGACTCTCGCAGCTTTTTCGTTGACAAAGTCTAAAGTTGATCCAAAAAGTAAATTGATAACATTACTAACATAATCTAGGGTTCACTGGAGCTAAACTGATCAAAATCTGCTATAAATATTTTAAGAAAGCAGAAGCTAACTAGAGATTAAAGAGATCAAATAAACAAAGAGATAGATAAAAGAGAAACATACGGGAATTGGCCATGGAGATTTCGTTGCCCTCATTAGGATCGAGCCAAACTTTGCCTCTTCCACACTTGAGGACACTAGCGGCGAGCCGCTTCTGTAGCTTCAGCGAAACCATTTTCCGATTCTCTTCAGCGAAGCTGCGAACAAAGGAGAAATGAACTGCAGAGGAGAGAAGAGGCTTTTATACTCTTGCCCTAGGGTTTTTCGGAAGGGGCTTATTTGTCCTTTTATCTTTGCTAGGAAATGGGCCGGCCCATTTAGAATTTTGTGGCTCAAGTCCGATGGACCTCTTAACAATGAAGATTGGATGAAGACCGGAAAATCTCAAAGAAGACATAGCATGGGCTTAGTTTTCGAACTGATAATTGAAAAATAAATAGTAGTATTTATAAGAGGAATTTTTAGAAATGACTATTGTTTAGTGGCTATTAACTTCTTATAGCTACCATATACATAATTACTTTCTGTAGCTATCTTTCAGTTGTTATGGTAATGTATTCGGTGTACTTGAGCTACAGTATTCAAAAATCGGCTAAAAACAGGGCAGTCCAGCTGTCAGTCGCTATATTCACATATATTCATACCATGTATTCATGAATACAACGTAATAATAGGTCTTTTTAGTTGTTTAATAACGGAAAGCTGCTAATTTAACGGGATACACTCGTAATATAACTCGCCTAAATCAATTATAACACACAACATTATCAATCTAATTAATGAGAAAATTTATCAGACGCTAAACACCAAAAAACAGAGCATTCTTCAGAGTTTCAGTCCCTTTTTTTCCTTATACAATTCGAGTTTTTTTTCTGACATTGTTCGAGGTTCTGCTTTGAATTGATACGAGTATCTACAGAAATACTTTGATATTCGATTTTCTGTATATGAATACATCATGTATTTCTGCTGGATACAATCTGTAATAGTAATCTACTGCTTGCATATTTCATAATAAACCTAGTACTTATATTCTGTTGTATCTAACAGTTGTGTTCAATGTATTCAAGTTTATTTTTGTATTCACAATATTTTATTTATTCCTAATATATGGTATTACTGCTTTATTGAGTATATTTTATTGGTTGTATTCATTGATTTTCTATTTGTATTAAGAGTATTTTACTGTATTTCATTGTATTGTTGTTTTAAATACATATGGATACAGTTAGGTTGAAAATACATATGAATACAGTTAGATTGAATGCATAACTAATTGATGAATAACATCAAAATGATAGAACTAACAATGTATTTAAAAATATTATTTTATGAACTCAAATACATATAAATACATCTAAATACAACAGTCAAAAATCATTGTACAAAATAAAAAAATCAATGCATGCCTTATCGAATACATATAAATACATCTAAATACAAGAAGAGAAACCCACTGTACAAACTAAAAATCAATGTATGTAAACCCGAATACATATAAATACATCTACAATTAGGGTCATTGCCTATTTTTGTCCTTTCGGCTTCAATGGTTGCTGATGAACCTGCAAATACAATTCCATTGTTATATGTGAATGGTTTAATCCATTTTCCCAAACCAAATCGTAATCTCATTAGTCGTTGCCACCCTCTCCTATGTCCTTTTCTCTTCCATGTCAACATTCAAAATCAATTTAGATACGAACAGACCATGTCTGCTCCACTTTGGGAAAAGATACAACTCATATTAGAAACTTTGATCAAGACATTTTGAAACTCATGTGTAACAGAGATGAAATCCAGCAAATCAATATATAGGGTTTGAGAACAATTTAGAGAGAGAACCTGCAAATAAAGGAGAATCGTGATTCAACAATGGGGAAGACAATGGCGCTGTGAGAGAGAAAGATCGTGTAGAGAGAAATAAGTTACGGTGATTTTGGGAGAGAATAAACTGAAAGAATGAGAGAGAAAAATATTTGACAGGGTATTTAATGGCTTAACGGTATGAAGTGGCCATAAATACATATTTTGCTATAAAAACTAAAGGCAGAATACAGAGACAAATACTTTAACTGTCACAGAAATTCCACTTGAATACCTCAACTAAGCTATTTTCTACCGGAACACTTTTACTATACCTTTACTGCACCATTTTAACACGTCCGACCTGACATGGCAATAACGTGAACATCACTGCTTTTGAGCGCGTGAACAATAAAAATATGCTGACAAAAACTATTTCAACGGTACAATACAAACGGTAAAATACACCATATCCCCATTATATAATTAAACCCTTATCCCCTTTTACCAGCCCTAGTTTCACCGTTCACCCTCAAAAAACCAACCCTATTTTTTCACCCTTTCTTGATTTTTTGGTTTAAAAATTCTATTCTTCTCTCCAAATTGAAAGTAGTCTCGTCGTTTGTGTTCGAATCTTTGCTTAAGCTCTCAATTATGTCTCTCACACCAAGAATCGATTCATGTCGTTGTGGTCATAAATGTCAATTGAAAACTTTATGGTCTCCATCTAATCCTGGAAGGAGGTTCTATGGATGCAAAATTGAAAACATAAGTGATAATTAACTACAATTAATTATTTTTGCTATGTTCCCGGTTTTAGTTTGAATGAATTTTTTTTTGAAGTATAAAGGTGGATGTAATTATTTTAGGTGGGTTGACGACGAGTTTCCTAGCCAAGCGAATAGGGTTATTTGGGGTTTACTGAACAGGGTCAAATCTTTTGAAGAAGAAAGGGCTCGAGCAAGAATATAGAGGAAGAAATTGGCTTCTATTATAGTAATAATGCTAATTATTTGGGTTTGCTACTGTATCATCGATCGTTGAAATTGTTGTGGTTTTGCTGGTGGTTGGAGTAGCTGTTGTATTTTGTGTCTTAGCTATTGTATTTTGTGTCTTAGCTGTTGTATTTTGTGTCTTAACTGCTGTATTTTGTGTTTGTAATGGTGGTTGATATATTTTGGGTGTATCTAGTTTGTTTGAATGTAATTGTGGCATGTGGCCTTATTTCAATGAAATGAAGAATTTTTCTGCAATTACCTTTTATGTATTGGTTCAAATATCGAATTCAAAGTGCTAAAATGTTAAAGTTGTAACATGAACTCAACCGATATGTCATAACAAACAACCATCACAACCTACCATCCTCCATATTTACCAAGCGCATACAGTCCAACTTATGCAAAAAAAAAAAAAAAAAAAAACGCTGCAATTGCATTCATAATTGATGCAAAAGGCTGCTCATGCTACTAACTAAATGCTTTAAACTGAATGCTTCATAAAAGCACATACACGAATGCTTTAAACTGAGGCTAGCAATAGCATTTAAATTGCATTCACAACTAAAGTGTTTACAACACCAGTCACAATTTCCAACAACTAAAGTGTTTACATCTTAAAGTAGTGCCAACTAGTGACCCCAAAAAGACACAATAATCAATCCAAGTCTGGATACTTAGCAAAAGACATGAACTCAAACTCAAAATAGCACAATCCTAACACAACTATGGCACTGGAGGGGTTGGACTTGCAACTGAAGAGGTAGTTGATGGAGATCCAATTTGGTTTCTCCTGTTTGCACTTAGTTGTTGTTGCTAGAAAGTAGTTATATCATATATACCTTTAAACGTAAGCCCAGGAGGTTTAAAACTAAGATCAATATTGACCGCGCTGGTATCTTTCACAACCTTAGTCCCATATGATACAACAATTTCACCTGAACTACTAAGCTGAAATTGACATAAAAACATATAGATTAGTCACAAAAAATGGTAGTAATAATAAGTTGAATTTATGAATAGACAGTCCTTACATTAGTGACAATCATTCTAGTTGTAGGGTTGGTGTAACATCCAAAACGAATATTTATTATCCCTTTCTGTCCATGAGATGGTGGTGCAGATTCAGCACCTCTTCCCCTTGTTCTTTTAACCCCAACAGTAAGTTTTCTAGAAGCAGTTGCTGGAGGTGCATTTGAAAATGCACCCCTGCCAAATCTAGTGACGTTTCCCCTTCCTCTACCACTGCTTGTATTAGTTGCTACAGATTCTTGAGTTGCTTGACTTCCTTGGCTTTATCGAGTTGCTTGAGTTGATTGTCTACTTGTAGACTCTCCCATTTCACCCTAAAAAAAAATCCAATTATAACACATATAAGTTAGCGTTTGAAGTGAATAAAAAGGTGAAAAATATTACAACTTACTCTTGACTGGCATGTAGACCCGTTATGGCCTGCTTGATGACATTTTGAACATGTCATCTTAACTCCTTACTTTAAAGAACTTGCCATACTTCTTTTTCTTAGGCTCATTCTTGGCCTTTCTTCTTTTCTTTTGGGGCATGTCTGGCATTGGCTTTGGTGCATGAGGCTCAATTACCATGCTATTAGTGTCAGACCACATCTTCATGTTGGGGATTGGTTCAAGAAAGTATTGATATGCCTTGAGAAATGTCTCATTTCTATACCAGTGATACACATAATTATATGGTTCTTCTTCTTGGTGATAGATTGCACATATTGCATGTGCATAAGGGATCCCTCTTAACTTCCAGGATCTACAACTGCATGTTCTTCTCCTCAAGTTCACTATATATCTGTATTCATATCATCAACCTCAAACCCATTAGTTCCTAACCACAAAACTTTGCATTTCCTCGAAAACTCCTTATTTTCTTCTAGAATCACCCTTGACATAGGAGAAATGTCTGTAATCCAAGTCTCTGCAAACTTTATCATATCAACATATCTCCTAACTACTTTATATCTAATGTCCTCTAACATGCTAATAATAGACTTGTGCCTAGGTGCCAATATCCAAGAATTAAAGGTCTCATACATATTATTTTCTACAATATCACATTTGGAGTGTTCTAGGAAAAAAGCTCTGCACCAAAACTCTTTGTTATATTTCAATAAGCTTTCACATATACCTTTTTCAAGCTTTCCCAAAGCAGTCAGTTCTTCTTTCAACTTCACCTCAAAACTAGCCTTTGAACATCTCCAAAATTGCTTTCTCATCTCCTCACCTCTCCATGTTTTTGACCAGTTAGACCATATGTACCTAGCACACATTCGATGCTCACAAGTTGGTAGTAACTCTTGAATGCTTGGTACCAATCCCTACAAATTTAAAACTAAAAGTAGAAATGACTAAGAAAGTTAAAACAGAAAGTTGAGATAAAGTAGTAAGTTAAAACAGAATGTAGAGATGAAGTAAAATACCTTTTGCATATCAGACATAACTGTTAATCCAGCTCCATCTCCTAACTCCAAATCAGATATTAAGTTGTTTATAAACTAATTGCAATATGCTTTTGACTCATTGTCTATCACATCCCATGCAATGTGATACATTTGTTGATTCCCATTTTTCCTAATAGCTACCAACAATTCACCCTTACATGCTCCCTTTAGAAAATACCCATCAAATCCAATAATCTTCCTGCATCCTTCCAACTAATCTTTCTTCAATGCATTAAAGCAGACATAGATATATTTAAATAGATTCTTTCCAGGCTCTGAAATTCTGTCAGTTTTGACCAAGCAAGTGCTGCCAGGATTGGTTTGTGTAATAATATCAGCATAGTCACATAATCTAGCAAAGTGCATCTTCCAATCCCCATAAACTTCCTAAGAACTATCTGTTTTGCCCTGTAACAGATGGTTCTACCAACATATAAACCCAATTTGTCTCTAACCAATTCTTGTATTTCCAGATCCTAATATAGGGCTGAGAAGTGATCCTATCTCTGAATTTGTTTGCAATATACTTAGAATTACAAAGCTTGTTCTTGTTCATTGGAGCGCACTTGTGAATAAGATGATACTTCTTAACTATAAAATTCCCCGAATCCCTGTCAAGACTTGCAAATAACTCCCATTGGCAAATCTTAGATTTACATTTCACCCTCACCCTAGTTGGCTCATTAGGTTTGAGTTTCAACTGTGCATAGTATTCAATAGCATAGTCAGTCACTGCCTTCCTAAATTGATTGACATTCTCAAATATCATGCTAAGTTCAAAAATAGCCACAACACAGTCTGGATCATATCTTAACTTTGTACTCTTCCTTCTACTTGGCAAATCAACACCAATTTCAGCTTTTACATCTAGCTCATCATCAGAATCATCACTGCCTATATCAGAACTATCAACATAGTCCTTATCCTCCTTAATTTACTAGCATATTTGTCTGTCTTGTTCTTGCCGATGTCTTCAAAACCTCTATCTATTTTTCCTTCTCCTATAGGTACTTCTACATGAACAATTGGTTTTTTCTTTCTTCTAGCCTTTAGCTTTGTTCTCTTTTCATTCCTGACAGTTATCAACTCTTCATCAGCATCACTATCATCTTCTTCTGGTACAACATCAAAATCTGAGTCACTACTACTCTCCAGATCTGAAATAGCACCATTAAGATCTGTAACATCACCTTCTACAACCTCTTCCCTCCCCACACCACTTAAATCAACAGAAATATCTTCCCTAACAACCTCCCCCCTCCATTTAAATTAGTAGCAACATCTTCCCTAACAACCTCTTCCCTCCTTACACCATTTAAATCAGCAGCAACATCTTTCCGTACTTCAGTTTCAGCAATAACATCTTCCCTCACTTCAGTTTCAGAGCAACATCTTCCCTCACTTCAGTTTCAGCAGGAACATCTTCCCTCACTTTATTTTCAAAAGAAATATCTTGCCTCTCTTCTATGTTTGTTTCCCTAGATGCACAATTCACTTCAGTTACACATATTTCTGGACCACCAATAAGTCCAGTAGGTGCCACATGATCCACTAACTCAGGGTCTAGAATAATATACTGAATATACAAATGTATCTAATCTCCTTTTTCTAGGTGACACACAATATTAAATAACTGTGCATCACTATCCACATAGAAAACATTCTTATTTTTCGGGTCTTGGTAATAGAAGCCATCCACTATAGCATATCCCATTTTTTTAGTGTAATATAATAGTTCTGGAATTGAAAAGTGATCTTCGTCAATATCAGTGATTAACGCCTCCTGTTCCCCCACATATTTCAAGTTATGGTCAAGAATAAAGTTACCACCATGGTAAAAATTAACAGCAATAAAGTCTGACATCACTGTTTTTAATATTCCTAAATTCCTTTAAAAAAACCCTAATTGTGGTCCTAAATCGGTCCCAACTCACACAGAAGCCCACCACTAAAATGACTACAATACAAAACACTAAAAAGGCTTTGTCACAACCCGAAATTTTCACCTTCGAACCGTGATGGCCCCTAACATTTCACATTGCTAGGCAAGCCAAAGTTAGAATAACATTATCCATTTTTAAAACAATTTTAAGTTTATTAATAACAAGGAAGCAAATGCGGAAGCAATTTTAAAATAATCCATAATAATAACGATGTCTAAATACCATCCCAGAATTAGCGTCACAAGTGTACGAGCTTCTAGAATAAATACAAATAAAGGTCTGAATAATATAAAGCTGTCTGAAAATAAATACACAGCTAAAGTACAATAGACGGGGACTTCAGAACTGCGGACGTCATGCAGTTATACCTCAAGTCTCCTCCAAGTAGCTGAAATTCGAGCAAAACTATGGTATGCCGCTGGGACCAACTCCAAAATCTGCACAAGAAGTGTAGAGTGTAGTATCAGTACAACCGACCCCATGTACTGGTAAGTGCTGAGCCTAACCTCGACGAAGTAGTGACGAGGCTAAGGCGATTCACTTACATTAACTTGTACGCAATATTAATAACAACAACAAATAATAGAAATAAATCAGGTAACTCATTTATAATAATTGAAGCCAACTCAGCATTCCTAATCCATTATTATTTCACCCAAATCTGTTACAGCGTGCAACCCGCTCTCACAATATATTCGCATTCAATTCTGTTGCAGCGTGTAACCCGCTCTTCCAATATATTGCTTTTAATCAAGTCTGTCATATATTTATTTTAATCAAGTATATATATAGACTTTTAAATAAGTCTGTTGCATCGTGCAATCCGATCCCCCAATATTGATTTTTAAATAAGTCTATTGCGGCGTGTAATCCGATCCCCCAATATTGACTTTTTAATAAATCTGTTGCGGCGTGCAACCCGATCCCCCAATATTGACTTTTAAATAAGTCTGTTGCGGCGTGTAACCCGATCCTCCAATATGGATTTTTTAATAAGTCTGTCGCGGCGTGCAACCCGATCCTCCAATATTGACTTTTTAATAAGTCTGTTGCGGC
>AWOL01S0145266.1:0-24498 GCA_000715115.1 Nicotiana otophora
TGCGTTTGGTAGTGTATGTCTCATATTTAAGAAAAAACTAATAAATAACCGAAAAAACCGAAACACCAACAAAAACTGACAAAAATCGAATCGATGAAAAATCGACTTAATTGGTTTGGTTTGGTTTGGTTCCAATATTTGAAAAACCGACTTACTCGGTTTGGTTTCTTTTTATGAAAAATCCGACCCAACCGAACCATGAACACCCCTAGTTTCAGTCCCTCTTTTTTTCTAATACAGTTCGATTTTTTTTTCCTTTTGTTTTCTGACATTGTTCGAGGTGCTGGAAATGATACAAATATCTACAGAAATATTTTAAAATTCGATTTTAAGTATATGAATACATCATGTATTTATGCCAGATACAGCCTGTAATAGTAACCTTCTACCCGCATATTTCATAATAAACATAGTGTTTGTATTCTGTTGTATCTAATAGTTGTGTTCAATGTATTCACGTTTATTTTTGTATTCACAATATTTTATTTATTCCTAATACATGGTATTACTGCTTTATTGAGTATATTTCATTGGTTGTATTCATTGATTTTCTATTTGTATTGAGAGTATTTTACTGTATTTCACTGTATTGTTGTTTTAAATACAGATGGATACAGTTAGGTTTAAAATACATATGAATACTGTTAGATTGAATGCATAACTAATTGATGAATAACAACAAAATGATAGAACTAACAATGTATTTAAAAATATTGTTGTAAGAACTCAAATATATATAAATACATATAAATACAACAGTCAAAATTCAATGTACAAAATAAAAATCAGTGTATGCCTTATCGAATACGTATAAATACATCTAAATAAAAGAAGAGAAAGCCACTTTAGAAACTAAAAAGCAATGTATGCGGACTCGAATACATATAAATACATCTACAATTATGGTCATTTGCATATTTTTGTTCTCCTTTCGGCTTCAATGGTTGTTGATGAACCTGCAAATACAGGTTCCTCTTGAGTGATTTGCAAATTGAAAGATGGCCCTTCAAAATTGAGTGCTTTAGTTGGTATTCTACAGAAAACCTAACAATGGTGAATATTTTTTAAAAAAAAACTGGTTAAAAGTGAAAGAAGAAGCTTTAACTGGCCAAAATTTTTAGTGGTGAGTGGTGAAAATCTGTGTTAATGATTTACGACTTGCACAATTTCATAGTTCCTGACATAATCAAGAAATCATGAATCAGAAGGGAAAAAAATTGGTGTCACGCCTCCACGTCCTATGGAATTGGGAAACAACATTTTTGAAAAGGATGTTAAGAAAACTTGCAGGAAATCATGGAAAAGCTCACTGTTTTCATGGCTGAAGAGTAGTGATAACCATGGAAATCATGGAAAAGCTCGTTATCTATCGGAGAAAACCAGTTTTCTAGTTCATATAGGAAAGAATGAGAGAGAGAGAGATCGTGGAGAGAGAAATAAGATACTATGCGTGATTTTGGGAGAGAATAAACTGAAAGAATGAGAGAGAAAAATATTAGACAGCGTATTTAATGACTTAATAGTAGGAAGTGATTATAAATACATATTTTGCTATAAAAACTAAAAGGTATCTATAGAAAATAATATTTTAAAAGGGTTTTTATTTATAATAAATAGGGTGTAAAACTTTGCTATAGGAGATAAAATTTCCTAATTTAAATACCAAAGTTAGTTCACATCAATAAGTAGAAGGGGAGACTGATGCAGGCCCCTTCTACAGTTTTAGAATGGGCCTTCTCTCGTGTAGACCAAACATAATCAAGAATTCTAAGGCCCGTGAGGAAAGGAAGTGGGCGCTTGCCGCAGCTAAATCCTTCTAAAGAAAAGACAAAACAATAGCACTTGGAATAAAATCTCATTAGGAAAGGTTGGTTCATGGATTATTCTGTCGCAGTAATAATTGAATAAAAGATCAGATTGTCTGAAACAAAGTTAGAATTATTAGTTGTGGAATGGGTATTACTATCGAAACTTATATGTTCTACTAATCCAATTTTGCAACGGGTAGATCCACTAAGAAAATAAAGCACTTCCTGATAAGAGGTTTTCATAAAACTCAGATATCATTAGGAATTGCTACATCATAAAACTCAATTGGTTCTCATTCATGGATTATTTTGATATATCATAAGGATCAAATTCATAATCTCTCTATATATATATATAAAATTGAGGGTCTTGAAGAGGTGACATGGCACATTCTATGACCAGGAAGGTAATTTATCTTTTTTCTCAAAATTTTGCAATTTCCTTTATTCTTTCATTTAGTTATTATCTATCTATATTATATTAAAAGTACGAAAGCCCTTAGCGAAATGTTGTTCGCCTTTTTTGTCCTTTAAAAATAAAGTTCATACCGAATAAAATAGCCATTTAATTATTTTTATAATATTAAAAAATAGACTTGATTATTTTCCTACTATTTAGCAATAGTCATTTAATTACTTTCCTAAAATATATATGACTTTAAAATTAACTAAAATTTTGGTTATTAAATATTTTCCTATTTGAAAATTCTAGAAAATCCTAATATTTAGGACTAAAACCAATTAAATATATTTAGAAATTTATTTGACGTCAACTAGAAGAAGAACAACTAAATCCCAATTCAATTCAGTTCCAAATTACAATTTTGATACGTCTTCCTATCAAATTCGAAAGGCGAATTTCATGTGATAATTGGATTCTTAATTACGCAATAGATATAAAGCAAACATAGGTTAACACTACAAGTACTTTAACTATAATCCTTTTCATATTATTTGATGTAATATTTAGTACTTTAAAATCAACTTTTATAGAAGAGAAGATATATTCATTATGAAACATAGGGACAATTATTAAATTGTATAAGGAGTTAAAAAAGAAACACTTCTATAATCCTAGGTAAATAAAAATAGGTTAAAAAATATTCCCAAAGTTTCAGATGTACGTAAATAAAAAAGTAAGATGACTAATAATATAATTCTAATGTAAATAACTCTAGGATTCTATGAGTTCTTTTTAGGAATGTATTATTTACCTTTTTCAGTCAATTGCTTCTTAAAAAATTTCATATATACTTAACAATTGACATGTTTTGTTAGGGAATGTGTTTTGGTGTTGTCTTCAAAAATATTTTTTCCATCCCTAGGATTTTGGTTCTTTTATACTCCCTCCGGTTTACTTTAAGTGATTTTTTGGCCTTTATTTGTGGTCCACAATATTTCATTTTTCAAATATCAAGAAAGACATAATTTTTTTTTCCCAAAGTTGTCCTTGGAGTAAAGAGCCTCAGAGTATTTGTTGTATTTCCAATGAACAAATTAAGGTCAATATGGTCAATTACATTGTTAATTAATGCTAAAAGGTCAATTCCTTAATATGTATGAAAACAACCAAAAGATCACTTAAAGTGGACCCGAGAAATTACCTTCTGGAAATCTTACTTCGGTGAACCTCCAAACCAATGTGCATTGGTTTAAGACACTAATTTCTACCCAACTTAGGATTATTGATAAAATATTCTTTCACATGGTCATTCTCCCCCTCTCCTCCTAGATTGTGGAAACAAAATACAAAAAATTTATTGAGAAATTAATGTATCTTTTTATTATCAACAACCATATAAAATATTTTTGATTTTTTTTGCTCTTAATTGCATGATCTTATCCACGGTCTTGAGTTGTTTTCTTGATCAATATTTAATAGTCACATAAAAAGTTTCTTTTCCAATTGTTTGAACAATTAATGTTCGGATGGGTTGTTTAGCGTCACTTTTTAACATTATTTACACACATTAATTTAAATTTAATATATAGATATGTGTGTGCAATATTGTTTCAGATTTATAACATTTGATGATTTCATATTTTTAATAGAAAAATTGGTAATGTAGCTTTAAATAAATATGATCTTCACTAGAGTCTAGATGTATTACGATACCTTGGAGAGGAACTCAAAAAGATTTTGGTGATTTTTTTTTTCATCTTGCTGTAAATTGGTGAAGTAATATTTCTAACATTTGTTGATACAATATTTTAACAGAAAAATTGCCATTTTAGTAAAATTCAGTAATATCTGAATAATACAGTAAAGAATTTGGGAACTATTTGAGGTAAAAAAAAAAATCTTTGTTGAGTTAGTTAAATAATATTATCATATTAATGGACTTGATTTTTTTTCTATTAATTTTTTTTATTACTCAAAACATTCTTTAGTAATCATTATGTGATTTTAAAAAAGTTCATATATATTAAATAAAAGTACACGCATAACGCGCGTACTCCAAGACTAGTTTAATAAAAAGTTCAATAATTACAACTTTTCCTATATTTACATATTACAACTTTCCAATTCACCGGAAATTCAATGTAACATGTGGTTGGTTGTTACCACTATTTAACATTCCACGTAACCATTTTATTCTTTCTTAATTCAAAATTTACAGAGAAACTATTTGTTCTTCTCACCGCTAGAGAGTCAACAAAGTCCTTTCTCTTTGTTTACCCGAAAAACGGATAGACTTAAATTTATACGTAGTTCTAAGGATATGTGGTATAACTTAGTAGAAATCGGAAAAGTAAGTAGAAATATATCGAATATTGACTGTAAAAAAAGAATGAAATACAAACCAAACTGAGTAGAAAATGATTTATGAACAAGCAAGATGAATCAATGTACAAGACTCACAAAAGGATAATCTCTCATGTATCTATATGTGAATATCAATAATCTTTTCAATAAGAGAGTGTGTAGATGCCTTAATGTTCCAATCCCCCACTTATAGAAATGATAGCCACTCTTTTATAGTGGAGGGATCCTACTTTGGATATAATAAAAAATACATAGTGGGGATCTCATGATAGATTAGTTAATTTAGCTTTTTCTTAATTTTCGCCGAGATTCTCTCCTCAAGTGCGGCTACAACGGTTCTTGTCTCTTAGCTCGATCTTGGTCGGACTTGATATTGGTCAATCTCCAGATTTCGAGCTCGATACTGACTCGAGCTCGATACTAACTCGGGATCGGTATTGACTCGGGATCGGTATTGACTCGGGATTGGATCTTGAGTTCGATAACGCCATTTCACATCATAGTTCGATTTGGGCTCGAGCTCGATAATGACTTCGAACTTGGTATTGATCGGTTCCTGAATCTTGAGCTTGATAACCTGGTTTCAGATCTCATCTCGGTATGATGAAAATGACCCTCGGCATATCATGTTCCAATTTTGACTAATTACATGAAGGGCAAAATTAGTTTTGACCGTATACAGATAGTCCCCTCGTTTCTCGGGAAGAATGTGGCGAACAACGATATGATTTTCCAATGATACGACTAGATATATACTGACGTTTACATCAAGCTCGACCATGACGTATGTGATAACTGTCCCGTCGGTTCAGTTACCAAGACATTAAATGTGTGTCAGACGATGGTCTGCCACTGTTGATATTGAACCGTCATTGCCAACTCTATAAATAGCTCCTCTCTTTATCGTTTTTTACTTTTAGATTTCCAATCTCCAAATCTTCTAAGTTCTTTTCCGCATCTTCTGAGTTCTTCATCTGCAAATCTGTGATTTTCACTGCAAATTTCTTCTCAAAACACCAAAATACTTCTGATCTTTGTTCACAGAAATTTAGATGTTCAAAACGTCAAAAACTATTCGTCAAAAATAGAATGCCTCTTCATCGTGGACTGCCGGTGACAAAACACTGGTGGAGCCGCGACCTCAGGAGTGTGTTCTCGAGGGGTGTGTTCTCACTTCTGATTTTAAGACCGATAAAGTCTTGCGATTCTCGGTCGATGCGAGCCAGTATCGAGGTATATATGCTCGATAACTGATGGATACCTCAAGCAGGTAAGGAAAGATTGCAACTGGGAAAACAAAGAAGTGGTGATTCCAGTTCTCGAAGAAGATATCACCACCTATGCAGAAAGGTTTTTAAGTGTGTACCCTTACCCTTTCACATTGGGCCCCCTCGACCCTGTTATCGTTGACTTCTGCCGCCAGTATCAAATAACCCTAGGACAAATCCACCCTTCCTTTTGGCGAATCGTTATTCTGCTCTAATTTTTCGTGAGCCAAGTCGAGGGGGTGCCTTTTACACTCGACCACCTCATCAGGTTATACAACCCCCGCCTCTATCGAGATGGGTTAATAAAACTTCAACACCGAGCTACCAAAGTATTGTTCTCGAGCATAGACGAGGATAGGGACCGAGGTTGGATGAACCGGTTCATTCGAGTGAAGACTTCCGACCTTATCCCAGCTGAGAAGATGCCATTTCCCGAGAAATGGAATATGAAGCGTAAGTACAATTCTACTGTTAGCTCCTATTGTTTTGCTCCTTCGTTCCTTTCTTACCGATATCTTTTTCCATGATGTAGCGGTTGCTTGGATGTCCAATGAAATTCCTAACCTTAAGAGCTGAGTGCGAGACCTAGCCTCGACCTCTACATATGCCGAGCACTCGTGGCGCGATTTATCAAAGGGCCGATGGGAGGCCAAAACACATGGTAAGTTTCTTTCCCGCGTATTTGTTGACTTTGTAAAGCGTTCCTTATTTTCTTTTTATACTTGCCTTGGCAAAGATTCTGTTATGAGGCCCTTATCTGGTGAGAAGGAGACTTCGATCCCGGCACCGAAACCGGTAAAGGACAAAAAGAGAAAAAAGATCTCGACCTCCGAGGATCCGGAACCTATGAAGAAGGCGGCTCGTAAGCTGAGGAAGAATATCATTCTCCTGATCGAAGATTCTGTTCGGTGTCTTAGGGATGAAGATGAAGAGGAGGAAGAAGATGACTCCAGGATAGTAGCCCGAGTGAAAATGAGTACCGAGGCCCTAAAGTCTACTGAATCGGCGAAGGCTGCAGAGATTCCATCTCGTGATGAGGGAGTCTCGGGAAGAGAATTGGTCAAAGTCGTCGAGGATCGAGGCTACCCCCCACGATAATGAGCCAATGGTGGGTACGACTGCAGGGTATGATCTTGAGGCCCCCCGAGATGGAGAGAACGCCCCAAGTGATTCACTTGGGGCAATAGCAATTGGAGGCTCCCCGTTGCTCCCCTCATTTTTCGAGGAGATATTTTGAAAGGCTCGGGCCTTGAAGACCCTTTCCATCGAAGGAGTCCATGGAAGGGAAGATCCCTTCCGTGATTATTTTACTGGGTTCGAAGATGCTACAGGCCTGAGCAACTTGGAGGTCCCGAGGAAGGACTCGGGCGAGGCATCGAGCCTTTTCAACGAAGTGCAGCAATCTCTGAATCGGGTAAGCCTTAACTCCCCTTGTTGGTATTACTCTTATGTCTGTTTTTCTTTTCTAACTTCTTTTCTTCTTTCTGCGTAGGCCTCATCGCTTCATCGGGAAGCATTTTCTCGGTCTCTGGTTGAGCTGAGTCGGTACGAGGCCGACCTCCGAAGGCTCTCAGAGGAGAGAAATGCCTTTAGACTTATCTGTAGGAAAAGAGGAGAAGAGACCAAGGACCTCCGAGCCGAGTTGGCCAAGGCTTACCAAGATCAGACCGACCTGACCGAGTAGGTAATGACAATCTTAAAAACTCATGGGCTCGATTCGGGGACGGTGGCTAATATTTCGATCTCACAGCTGCAGCAGAAGATCGAGATGATCGGGCTACTCCGTGAGGAGGTCGACATGATAAAGGCGGAGACCTTGGGGTGGAAAGAAGGTATGGAATGCTTTGCTACAGAAAAAGAGACTGCCTTATCCCAATTATCATCGGCCGAAAGTCTGCTTCGAGGCATGAAAGATAAGTGCTCGGCTCATCAAAAGAAAATAGCGGAGCTCGAAGCTCGGTTGGCTTTCAAACTTGAAAAGGCCAAATCTGAAGCTGAAAAGGCTAAAGCCGAGGATGATGCGATCGTGGCCGTCTACCGAGCCAATGCTGAAGCTGCTCAAGTACAAGCGAGAGAGGCAGCCGAGATCGCTCAAACTCGAGAATATTGGATTGTAAAACTCGCCAAATGCCAATCTCGGAGGGAATCCCTCGAGGAGATCCACGCTCGAGGTTTCGATCTAGCCGACGAGATAATAAAGGCTAAAGAGTGTGAAGCCGAAGCTGCAGCGCCGGCCTTCGATGATGACGACGATGATGAGGAGAGCAAAAGTGGGTTCGAGAGCGGGGAGGACCTCGATGGAGAAGAAACTGCCTCCGAGGAAAATCAGGAACCTTAGGATATTTCATTTTTGATCTTCTGTGTAGGGTCCTGATCGGACCATGTAGATATCTTCATATATATAAATATCTCTTTCTTTTCCGTCTTGCCTTTATTTCATTCTGTGCCTTGTGAAAATTTTATTTATAAGTTTGAGGCTTTAGGTAATTTGATCGAAGTCGGACTAGTCGAATGAGTACTTGATCGAACTCGGAGTAGGGTCGACCTTAGAGTTTAATTGAGCGAGGATGATTTCTCGAACTCAAAAGTATGATGGCCCTTTAGGTTCTCGAATTAGGTCGATACGGCCATTGTTTGATCGTATAAAATCTGTTGTGTCTTAGCTATGAACAAGGGATTTGCTTGATTAGGATTTTCAAGGGTCGATATTATCCACCCTTTGGTTCGAATGCGAATTAAGAGTAGCCCTTAGGCTTTATGGTTGAGTGAGTATTTTCTCGAACTTGAAGTAACGTAGCCTTTAGGCTTTATGGTCGAGTGAGTGTTTACTCGAACTCGAATTAATGTAGCCCTTAGGCTTTATGAGTGAGTGTTTACTCGAACTCAAAATAAGGTAGCCATTGGGCTTAGTGACCAAGTGAGGACTTGATCGAACTCGAAGTAATATAGCCCTTAGGCTTATCGGTCGAGTGAGTGTTTGCTCGAACTTGAAGTAATGTAGCCCTTAGTCTTTATAGTCGAGTGAGGATTTACTCGAACTCGAAATAAGAATAGCCCTTAGGCTTAGTGGCCGAGTGAGGACTTGCTCGAACTCGAAGTAATGTAGCCCTTAGGCCTTATGGTCGAGTGAGTGTTTGCTCGAACTAGAAGTAATGTAGCCCTTAGGCCTTAAGGTCGAGTGGATGTTGCTCGAACTCGAAGTAATGCAGCCTTTAGGCTTTATGGTCGAGTGAGTGTTTTCTCGAACTTGAAATAAGAATAGCCCTTAGGCTTAGTGGCCGAGTAAGGACTTGCTCAAACTCGAAGTAATGTAGCCCTTGGGCTTTATGAGTGAGTATTTACTGGAACTCGAAATAAGGTAGCCCTTGGGCTTTGTAGTCGAGTGAAAATGATTTCTCAAACTTGAATTAATGGCATCTCTTGGGCTCGATAAATAGTCCTCGAGTGAGAATGGTTGCTCGAACTCTAGTTAGGGTTGCCCTTAGGCTTTATAGTCAAGTGAGGATTTGCTCGAACTCGAAATAAGAATAACCCTTAGGCTTAGTGGCCGAGTGAGAACTTGATCGAACTCGAAGTAATGTAGCTCTTAGGCCTTATGGTCGAGTGAGTGTTGCTCGAACTCGAAGTAATGTAGCCCTTAGGCTTTATAGTCGAGTGAGGATTTGCTCGAACTCGAAATAAGAATAGCTCTTAGGCTCGATGATCGAGTGAGTGTTTGCTCGAACTCGAAATAATGTATCCCTTAGGCTTTATGTGGATCTTGATCTCGCTGATTTTTTGGTTGGCAGTCCCCGATTTATAGGGTAATGTTTCAAACTCTGGTCATGGTCGGCCCTTGAGCCTGTTTGCTTAATAGATCATGAAATAGAAAAATCTTTCCGAGATATGAGGTATCAGTAAAGAAGTAATTTCTCTTTACAAGTCAATTATACATTTCATGTTTTGTGCCAGGGCTCTAGCAAACTACACGGGTATGGTTCGTTTTGACCATTTGGCCCTTACAATTTTTCCTATCGAAACCTTGTTGCCATGATGTAACTTTCTTGCATCGAACTTAATATATTCGAGGGTAATGCCCCCCAGTATTCGAGGTTAATTGTAAAGAATTCTCAGATACCGTTGAGTTGTTCTAAGTTAGCACGATAAATGGTTGCCTCATTAAAAACATTGCCGAAAAATCCATTTGTGATAAAACCGGTTTAAGGGAAAAAGAGCGACGTGTGCTTTCAGACCTAAAGGCTTCGAGTTGAATAATCCATTCCTGTTTATGGTAAAACACTTGCAAGGGTTAATTTCGAAATATAAATGATCATGGGAGGGTCGTACCTTAGCAATAATATCATTTTAGGTGTGAAACGTTCCAATTGCTCGGTAGTTATTTGTCGTTTATCACGCCAAGCTTGTAGGACCCCTTTCTGACGATTTCGAGGACCTGATATGGTCCTTCCCTGTTCGGACCCTGTTTTCCTTCATTCGGATTTTGGGTATTGAGGGTGACTTTCCTTAGTACCAAGGCCACAATTTTCAAATATTGAAGATTGGTTCTTCGATTGTAGTATCTTTCGATTCGCTATTTTTGGGCGACCAATCGGACGAGAGCGTCCTCTCGTCTTTCATACAATAATTCAAGGCTCATGTTCATGATCTCGTTATTCGACTCCTTTGTTTCATATCGAAACCTGATGCTAGGTTCTCCGACCTCAACCGGGATCAAAGCTTCGATGCCATAAACCAACGAGAATGGCATTGCTCCGGTACTGGATTTCGATGTTGTGCGATATGACCATAGGACCTCGGGCAGTATTTCTCTCCATTTTCCTTTGGCGTTGGTCAATCTCTTCTTAATATTTTGGATGATGGTTTTGTTGGTCGATTCGACTTATCCGTTTCCGCTGGGATGGTACGGTGTTGATTGGATCCTTTTAATTTTGTGATCCTCGAGAAATTTAGTTACTTTGATGCCAATAAATTGTTTTCTATTATCACATACATTCTCGGTTGGCACCCCGAATCGACATATGGTGTGGTCCCAAATGAAGTCTATCACTTCTTTTTCTCTAACTTTTTCGAAAGCCTGTGCTTTAACCCATTTAGAAAAATAATCAGTCGTAAACAAAACAAACTGAGCTTTACCTGGGGCCGATGGGAGGGGGACGACGATGTCCATCCCCCATGTCATGAAAGGCCATGGAGATAGGACCGAATGGAGTGGCTCTCCGGGTTTACGAATCATGGGCGCATGTCTTTGGCATTTGTCGCATTTTCGAACGAACCCCTTCACATATTTGCTCATATCGGTCCAATAATACCATGCTCTGATCGCTTTGTGGACCATCGAGTCGGCACCAGAATGGTTTCCACAAGTGCCCTCGTGAATTTCCGGTAGTATGTAATCGGTATCTCCTGGTCCCAAACATATTGCCAATGGTCCATCAAAAGTCCTTCTAAATAGTGTTCCGTCTTCGGATAGGGTGAATCGTGCTGCCTTTGTGCGCAAAGCCCTCGATTCCTTTGGATCTGATAGAAGCTTCCCATTCTTGAAGTACTCTATATATTTGCTTCTCTAATCCCAAGTTAGACTTGTGGAATTTATCTCGGCATGACCTTCTTCGATCACCAATTTTATGAGTTGTACGATAGTCCCCGAGTTGAGTTTGTCATCTTCGACCGATGAACCTAAGTTCGCAAGAGCGTCGGCCTCGTTGTTTTGTTCTCGGGTGTACGTGCTTCAAAGTCCATTCCTTAAATCGATGTAGAGTCACTTGTAATTTATCCAAGTACCTCTACATTCGATCTTCTCGGACTTCGAAGGTCCCGTTAACCTGGTTGAACGCGATGAGGGAATCACACTTAGCCTCTATGATCTCTGCTCCCAAGCTTCTAGCCAGATCGAGACCTGCAATCATGGCCTCATAATCGGCCTCATTGTTAGTCAATTTCGTAGTTTTGATAGACTGTCTAATTATATTACCTGTGTGTGATTTTAGTACAATGCCTAATCCGGACCCCTTCGCGCTCAAGGCACTATCCGTAAAAAGGGTCCAGACTCCCGAAGAGGTTCCCGATTTTATAAGTAGATCTCTTTCAATTTCGGGTATGAGGGTTGGCGAAAAGTCAGCCACGAAGTCTTCCAAGATTTGAGACTGATAGCGGTTCAGGGTCGATACTCGATATCGTACCCGCCGATCTCTATGGCCCATTTGGCCAATCGACCCGAAAGCTCGGGTTTGCACAAAATATTTCGAAGAGGATAAGTTGTTACAACACGTATCGGGTGAGATTGGAAATATGGTTTTAATTTCCTAGAGGTGCTTATTAAAGAAAGCTCTAATTTTTCTAAGTGTGGATATCTAGTTTCAGCCTCGCCTAAGGTCCGACTGACATAATAAATAGGGAATTGCTTACCTCATTCTTCCCGAACCAGGACTCCACTTACCGCTATCTCCGAGACAGCTATATACAAGTAAAGTTATTCGTCCACTTTCAGGGTATGAAGCATAGGCGGGCTCGATAAATACCGCTTTAGTTCTTCCAAAGCGTGTTGGCATTCCGGAGTCCATACAAAGTTGCTTTTCTTCTTAAGCAGTGAGAAAAATCGGTGGCTCCAATCTGAGGATCTTGAAATGAGTCGTCCCAAGGCGGCTATTCTCCATGTTAGCCTTTGCATGACCTTCACATTATCCACTACCATTATGTCCTCGATAGCTTTCATTTTATTGGGGTTGATTTCGATTCCTCAGTTGGATACCATGAAACCAAGAAACTTACTCGAGCCAACCCCGAATGCATATTTTTTGAGGTTGAGCTTCATATTGTACTTCTTTAGCACGTCGAAAGTTTCCTGCAAATGCTTTAAATGGTCCTCTACTCGCAGGGACTTAACTAACATGTCATCAATATAAACTTTCATTGATTTTCCTATTTGTTTTTCGAACATTCGATTTACTAGGCATTGATAAGTTGCACCAATATTTTTTAGATCGAATGGCATTACGTTATAACAATAGGTGCAGTACTTGGTGACAAACGAGGTCTTTTCTTGATCCTCCGGGTTCATTTGTATTTGGTTGTACCCATAGTAGGCATCGAGAAAATTGAGAGTCTCGTGGCCGATCGTAGCATCGATCATACGATCGATGGTAGGCAAAGAAAAGGAATCCTTAGGGCATGCTTTGTTCAAGTCTTTATAATCAATACACATTCTAAGTTTGTTTCCTTTTTTAAGGACCACCACTACATTCGCTAGCCATTCGGGGTATTTAACTTCTCAAATGGATCCTATTTTAAGAATTTTGGTTACCTCGTCCTTGATGAAGGCATGTCTGATCTCGGACTGGGGCCTTCTTTTTTGCTTTATCGTACGGAATTTTGGATCCAAGCTTAGTCTATGAGTAGCTATCTCCGGTGGGATCCCTGTTATGTTGAGATGGGACCAAGCGAAACAGTTCATGTTAGATATAAGAAATTGAATAAGCTTATTTCTGAACTCGGGATCTAACCCCGTGCCCGAGTATACCTTTCGATCGGGCAAATGTTCGACTAGCGTGATTTGTTCCAGTTCTTCGACCATTGACTGGGTAGCATCTGTATCATCAGGGACTATAAAGGACTGAGGGATCCCATAGTCATCGTCTTCGTCAGTCTTCTGATTCTTTAGTTGGATCGAGGCTTGCCTTTGTGATTGTTTTTTGGTATCATGTTCCTCCTTCGAATCTGATCCCTTTGTCGATGATTGTGTAGATATCGGAATCACCTCATCGACGGAAAACATTTCTTTTGCGGTCGGTTGCTCTCCGTAGATCATTTTGACTCCCTCCGATGTTGGGAATTTCAAAACCTGGTGGAGGGTCGAGGGTACGGCTCTCATATTGTGGATCCACAGCCTTTCAAAAAGAACATTATACCTCATGTCGCCTTCGATCACGTGGAACTTCATTTCTTGGATGGTCCCGGCCATATTTATTGGCAAAATTATCTCGCCCTTAGTAGTTTCACATGGCATATTGAATCCATTTAGAACAAGGGTTGCGGGCACGACCTGATCCTGTAGACCGAGCTACTCTACGACCTTCGATCTAATAATGTTGGCCGAACTACCTGGATCAATTAACACACGCTTAACTTGAGTTTTATTCATAAGTACAAATATTACCGGTGCATCGTTATGGGGTTGCATGATTCCTTATGTGTTTTCATCACTAAAGGACAAGGTTCCTTTAGGTGTGTAATCCTGAGACCGAGATCGCTTCTCACTTTCAATCGACATCTTAGTGCGCTTAAGCACCGGCCCCTAGGGGATATCGATCCCACCGATTATTATGTGGATGATGTGTTGTGACTCTTCTTGTTCATTTTGTCTTCTGAAATCCATGTTTTTGAAATGATTTTTGGCCCGGTCACTTAAAAATTCTCGAAGGTGCCCTTTATTGAATAACCAGGCTACCTCCTCTCTCAATTGCCTGCAATCTTCCGTTTTGTGGTCGTGAGTGCCATGATATTCGCATATTTGATTAGGATTCCTATGGGCTAGATCGGTCTGCAGAGGTCGAGGCCATTTAGCATCTTTGATGCATCTGATAGCCGACACAATGGCGGATGGATCGATGTTGAAGTTATATTCCGATAACCGTGGTGCTTCCTTAGGTCCAGTATGCCTGTCGAACCCATTATTATTCATTAGCCCCAAGACCCTTGGCCTTGATCACTTCTTTTATTGCTTTGTATGAGGTTACGTCTTGGTTCGTTACCCCTATTATCTCCACTATACGGTCGGTATCGGTCCCTGATCGGCCTTTGTTCTCTGTTGATGTTCCCTTTAATAACGGACCTAGAACCCAACTGGTTGTCTTCGACTCTAATCTTCGATTGATACCGATTGTGAATATCGGCCCAGGTAACAACTGGGTACTCGATCAGGTTCTGCTTCAATCATCGTAAAGCTATCGAGCTTCGTTCTTTCAGTCCTTGAGTGAAAGCTTGAACATCCCAATCGTCTGTGACTGGTGGTAGGTCCATTCGTTCCATTTGGAAACGAGATACGAATTCTCTAAGCATCTCGTTATCTTTTTGTCTTACCTTGAAAAGGTATGAATTCCTGGTCTCGGCCTTTATGGCTCCAGCATGTGCTTTTACGAAAAAATCTACAAGCATAGCAAAAGAATCGATAAAGTTAGATGATAAATTATGATACCATATCATTACTCCCTTTGACAGGGTTTCACCGAATCTTTTCAATAATACAGATTCGATCTCGTCGTCCTCTAGGTCGTTCCCTTTAATAGCACATGTGTAAGAGGTGACGTGTTTGTTAGGGTCGGTCGTTCTATTATATTTAGGAATTTCGGGCATGCGGAACTTTTTGGGGATCGGTTTCGGAGCTACGCTCGGGGGGGAGGGCTTTTGTACGAATTTTTTGGAATCCAAGCCTTTCGATATCGGTGGTGCCCCCGGGATCTGATCAACCCTGGAGTTATACGTTTCCACCTTTTTGTCATTTGCTTCAATCCTCCTTTCTCCTGACTCTATTTGTTTCGTCAGTTCCTCGAGCATCTTAACAATTTCGGAATTAGTCCCCGATTCTTGCTCGTTTGACCTTACTACAGCTGGCCCCGTTTTGTGGGTAACTTCATAGGGTGGACTCGGCTCGAGCCTGATCGGTGCTTGGGTCTGGCTCTGCAACTGGGCTATTGCTACTTGTTGAGCTTGCAACATTTCGAAAATAATACGCAAGTTGATTTTGTTTTCCTCAGCGTTTTGGGTATTTCGAGCTGCAGATCGAGTTCCACCTTGTATGTTATTTTCAGGGTCGGAATGTTGGTTTACCTCACTGGCCACATGTGAATTAACGTCTATTAGCTCTTCGACCAGAGCTCCAACAGGATCGACGAGTGGCCTTCCACCCCCGCGGGTTAAGTAGTTGTTCTCATCTTGAAAGACAGTTTCGTTGTCGATAGGTAGGGCCATTAATTGAGAATTCGTCGTTTTCAACCTGAAATAAAAGACACTTCCAAGAGCAAGTGTAAAATAGTGGGTTTCGCAGAGATTTATATCAAATAACCACTATTATCCTTAGCCCCACGGTGGGCGCCAAACTGTTTACCCGAAAAACAGATATAGTTGAATTTATATGTAGTTCGAAGGATATGTGGTATAGCTTAGTACAAATCGGAAAAGTAAGTAGAAATATATAGAATATTAATTGTAAAAAAGGAATGAAATACAAACCAAACTGAGTAGAAAATAATTTATGAGCAAGCAAGATGAATCAATGTACAAGGCTCACAAAAGGATAATCTCTCTTGTATCTATATGTGAATATCAATAATCTTTTCAATAAGGGAGTGTATAGATGCCTTAATGTTTCAATCCCCCACTTACAGAAATGATAGCCACTCTTTTATAGTGGAGGGATCCTACTTTGGATATAATAAAAAATACATAGTGGGAATCCCATGATAGATTAGTTAATTTAGCTTTTCCTTAATTCCCGCCGAGATTCTCTCCTCAAGTGCGGCTACAACGACTCTTGTCTCTTAGCTCGATCTTGGTCGGACTTGATATTGGTCAATATCCGAATTTCGAGCTCGATACTAACTCGGGTTCGGTATTGACTCGGGCTCGGATCTTGAGTTCGATAACGCCACTTCACATCATAGTTCGATTTGGGCTCGAGCTCGATAATGACTTCGAGCTCGGTATTGATCGGTCCCTGAATCTTGAGCTTGGTAACCTGGCTTCAGATCTCATCTCGGTATGATGAAAACGACCCTCGACCCATCATGTTCCAATATTGACTAATTACATGAAGGGCAAAATCGGTTTTGACCATATACACTCTTCATTCACATTTTAGTTTCATTTATGTGCTATGCTACAAAAATTCAGAAAGTCACCTTTTACATTCAATTAATTACACCATTTTTCTACCGTAACCGTTTTCTAAGAGAAATGCTTACACAAATTTGAAGAGACGTTCTTTTACATTTTTGAAGGGTTTTTTCTTTTAACTTCTTTTTTTGGGTTGTAATTTCCCCTTCATTCTTCTCATTTTAGCTTTATTTTATTTTTTTTACTCTTTGCAGAAGTTATTTTTTGCTCTGATGGTAAGCACCCTCCACTTCCAACCGAGAGGTTGTGAGTTCGAGTCACCCCAAGAGCAAGGTGGGGAGTTCTTGGAGGGAAGGATGCTGAGGGTCAATTGGAAACGGCCTCTCTACCCCAGGGTAGAGGTAAGGTCTGCGTACACACTACCCTCCCCAGACCCCACTAGTGGGATTATACTGGGTTGTTGTTGTTGTTGTTGTTTGCAGAAGTTATTTTTTATTTCTTTTATTTATACCTTTTCATTTTTCTAGACCGTTTGACAGAAATATTTGCACAAATTTGAAGGCATCGTTCGTTTACATTGTTTTTGATGTTTCCTTCTCTCATTCATTTTTCAATTTAATTACCACTCTTCATGCTATAAGTATTTAATTAGTCCTCCTAAAAGAATATTATTGGATTGGTGTTGCATCCGGTGAGTGAAGAGATAGTAGACTTAACATAGAAGAATATACACATTCGTCTTAGCAACCTAAATATGAGATAAGGAAAAATCGATTACTCATATTCCACGACTGTCTAGAGTTGACCGTTGGGAAGGTAAAAAAATTGCCTTTTATTTGTTTTCAGTTTTTTCCTTATTATTTTTTCTTCTTGCAAAGAATTTTTATTTAAGTTTTTGCGCAAAAAATTCATATATGAAACTCCATTTAACATATATTGAGGTGTGGTTGTTTGAAAGATCAGTTTATTAAACATTAGGTTGAGATATTTTGCTATAGTTTTGTTTTTTCTTATATCTGAATTTGTATATATACTTTTATTTTTGTAAATGTGGATGGAAATTGATATTTGATGTTTTCTCTAATATTATTAATTAAACACCATTGGTAATTCACTATCTTGCATTCTCACTTTATGATCTTTCTACTACGACTAATTTCTTATTTATTATAATTAATTTGTTTGTCATTTTCCATCATTGATCATGTATTTTTCCACCTCTTTTATATTTCTTTGATATTTGATTTTGCATATGTTTGTTTAAATTGAGGGTAAATACATTTGATTTTATATTTATTTTACATTTAATTACATATTAATGTGGCGTAATTACCTTAAATGGCTAGAAACTAAAATGATTAAGCGTATTAATTTCATATACCTTAATTCCTTTACCTTTAATAGTCGGAAAAACAATACCTCTATCATCTTTTAATTAGGAGCGATAACTTCTTTGAACAACATTTATGGTAAGCTAGAATTAAAACGCAAGCAAAATAAATTATGGAATATGATTCCAACAATAGTGGGTTGGTTGCACTTCTTTTTCTATTTTTCTACTATTTCTTTTGTTTTATTCTCTCTTTTATTACTCAATGTTCACATATATTAATTTAAATGGAGTGTTTGATATTTAGTCTATGTGTTTATTACAGAGTCTTTTATTTTATAAATTTTGCATTAGATGTTACAAAAATCACAAAAAAATGATAGAATCATGAAAATTTTGTTTGTTTAGTATAGGTTGGTTTCCTTCTATAAAAATTATGACATTAATATTTTATCATAATTTAATTTTTTTCATAACCGCGCGTAGCACGGCTAATACACTAGTTTATAAATAAATAGGGGACCGGAAGTAAAGTCCTCTGTTTTCTCTTTCAAAAAGAGCTGATTTTTCCAAAACTTGATCATCTGTCATTGAACCGGGCCAGCCAATACAAACATCTGTGAAAATTCCTTTAGTATCAACAACCCCTTGTATGGTTACTGAATAAGAAGTCTTTTGATTCCACTCAGTATGTCTTTTGTTAAAATAAGCTGTGACCTGTGACACTGTCTTTTGGTGCTATAATCGGAACGTGTGTAGTGTACATTGATCCACCAACATTTTGTATACCTTAAATGGACTCGAATTCTTGTTTTAGTTCATTCATCTTTTCATCGTTAGGCCATTGTAAGAATTTCGCCATTAAAACGCCGTTTATCGCTGTGCAAACCTCGAGCACAAGCTTATGACAAGTGGATATACCAAGCCCAAATCGCTTAGACACTTCGCGAAGTGGTGCACCCGTGGCCAACCTCCAAATGCAAACTGCTACGCGCTGGCGAACAGGATCACCAGACGTAGCATTGTATCTTTTTTAGTAACAATTGGTTTCAATTCACAACATATTATATCAAATGTAGCTTTGCTCATTCTAAAAGCTTTCTTAATAATCATTAAATAAGAATATATTTCAAATTGCGCAGATGCAACTAGATCGACTCCGCACACATTTCACAAAGTCAGGACCATATTTTTCTTCTTGATAGTGTAGGCCAATAAGGTAATTTAAATATCAAAATTAGTTCACGTCATTAACTAGAAGGGAAGACTGGTGCTGGACCCTTCTACAATTTTGGGACTGGCCTTCTCTAGTCTGAACCAAACATAATCAAGATTTCTAAGGCCCATGGGCCACGAGGAAGTTACGTCATATACCCATTTATAAAACTCACTTTCATGATATACTTAAGTTTTGAAATTACATCAAATATCCCAAAAATATTACATGCTATACCTCCTTATATTCTAAAATATATCATAATATTCTATTTTAGAATACAATCCAAATCTAATTTACCACATTATTCTAATTTGGAATACAGTATCCAAACGGAATATACCTGAAATAACTACAATATTCAAACCAAACATACCACAATATTCTAATTTAGAATACAGTATTCGAATAAAATATACAACAATATTCTAATTTGAAATATAATATTCAAACAAAACATACTACATCATTCTAATTTGGAATACAATATCCAAATCAAACATACTATAATTTTCTAATTTGGAATACAATATTCAAAGTAAATATGCTACAGTATTCTAACTTGGAATACAGTATCCAAACTAAACATACCACAATATCCTAATTTGAAATACAGTATCCAAACGAAATATACCTGTAACAACTACAATATTCAAACCAAACATACCACTATATTCTAATGAAGAGTACAATATTCAAACGAAACATACCATAATATTTCAATTTGGAATATAATATTCAAAGTAAACATGCTACAGTATTCTAATTTGGAATACAATATCCAAACTAAATATACCACAACATTCTAATTTGGAATACAGTATCCAAACGGAATATACCTGTAACAACTATAATATTCAAACTAAACATACCACTATATTCTAACGAAGAGTACAATATTCAAATCAAACATATCATAAGATTCTAATTTGGAATACAATATCCGAATAAAATATACTACAATATTCTAATTTGGAATATAATATTCAAACTAAACATACTACATCATTCTAATTTGAAATACAATATCCAAATCAAACATACGATACTTTTCTAATTTGGAATACAATATTCAAAGTAAACATGCTACAATATTCTAATTTGGAATACAATAGGTATATACGATAAAATAAAGTTATAAAATAGGTATACAGTGTAAAATAAATTTATAAAATAGATATAGAAGGTAAAATAAATTTTTAATTGTATATGATGTTAACTGGTATTTTCAATGGGCATATCGCATAGATTACCCCTTTTCCAAAGCTAAATGCTTCTATGGAAAGACAAACAATAGCACTTTGAATAAAATCTCACGAGGAAAGGTTGGTTCCTCGATTATTCCGTCATAGTAATAATCACAACAACAATAACCCAGTGAAATTTACAAATGGAGTCTGGGGATGGTAGTGAGTACACAGACCTTACCCCTACCGCGAGGGAATAGAGAGGCTATTTCCGAAAGACCCTCGACTCAAGAAGACGAAAAAAGACAAATACATCAGTACCATCAACAGAAACCATAAAAATAATAATAGCGACAAAAGAATCAGAAAATAGATTAAAAGCAATAACAATAATAAGTAAATAAGGCCTGATACTATAGAAAACGGAGGAATAATGTGAACACAACATTAATTACTAGCAATCTAAGAAGAGTCATAGCAATATTGAATAAAAGATTAGATTATCTGAAACAAAGTTAGGATTATTAGTTGTGGAATGGATATATTTTTTCCTTTTGCTTTAGATACTTAGTAGCGAAACTTAGATGTTCTACTAATCCGATTTTGCATCGCGAGGATCCACAAAGAAAACAAAGCACTTCCTGATAAGAGGTTTTCATAGAACTCAAATATCATTAGGAATAGTTTGTTCACATTCATGGATTTTTTTATATGTATCATAAGGATCAAATTTACAAATAAGTAAGGGACCAAAAGTGCTATTATCCCTTATGAATATGCAATTTTACTTTTTCTATACCTTTCGCTTAATTTATCAATTTTACTAACAACAAGGGTTCAAATAGTAATAGATATCATTATTCCAACGGCTAGATTCTTTTTTATCTAAAAATATAGATTCTCAATTCCTAATTGCTGTGACACATAAAATAGAATATTAAAAAGTAGTCATAATCAAAATACTGAAGAAATAAAAGAGTAGACAAGGAATGAAAAATAGATCCTTGGTCTGTGATAAAAAAATGAAAAAAATCCAGATAAACTCGGATTTAAACAACTATTACCAAAATTTGATTTTTGGTCTGTTTTTACTTTATTAGAGGTAACATCCTTATATCAGCTTTTGGCTAATTTAACCTCTGAAACTACTAGGTAGCTCACAAAAATTCCGTCGGAAAAATTAAAGATATAGAAAAAGGTAAAACACTGATCACCATAATACACACTTTCCTATTTTCAAAACTCGTCATTGTCCTTTTCGTTAAAATAGATCTATTAGTTTAAATCTATATAAGCCAAATATTTTTCTTTCCAAAAGTAATTTGGCTGATGATCAAAATAGATACTGTGAGTATCAGACAACTATAATCTAAAAGATAAGAAGTCGTCATTAGCATTATATTGCATTCTCGGAATTAATATTGCTAATTTCATTGCATCAGTTTCTTCTTGTAACTATAGGGGGAAAAAGTGAAAGAACGTTATTTTGAAATGACATAAAAAAGTAAAGGTTTTAACTTTTATATACAGAAAGTACATTTTTTTTGTATTGCCAAGTTAATTTGATTTGTCATAACAACTTATCTATTCCATTTTTCAGATTATCATATCATGCATGTTTCTTTTTAATAATCTTATGTACATTATCAATACCTAGTACTATTACTTTACGTACAATAAATAAAAAACCAGGTAGCTAAGACTCCATTTTCAAAAGAGAAGTAAATGAGAGATCTAGACTGGCAAGAACATGATTAAGGGAAGGCACGCATGTGTGTAGAATGCATATAATTCTCGATGTTAATCATGATTCACAACTTTGGGT
This sequence comes from Nicotiana otophora, assembly GCA_000715115.1. Classification (NCBI taxonomy): domain Eukaryota; kingdom Viridiplantae; phylum Streptophyta; class Magnoliopsida; order Solanales; family Solanaceae; genus Nicotiana; species Nicotiana otophora. The sequence goes on from AWOL01S0145266.1 coordinate 22,229, forward strand.
TTCATTGTAAGAAATTTGTCAAACCTCGACGTGTGTGCATTGCGTGTTCAAAGTTCAAACATCGTCGCACTGAGAGAGAGACTAGTAGTAACTACATTGATTCCCATTTCTTGTTCCTCTGCAAACTACTCTTTACTTTTCCCTGTTGTTTCACTTATTTACGCTATCGCTTTGGCAGTTTTGAGGTCCCATTTTAAAAGGGTCATTCTTTCTTTCTTACTTTAGTGCAATAATTTTCACCTTGATCACTGCATCTTCATTTCAATTTCCAACATGTAATAGACCTGTTGCTAATAAGACACATCATCTTCCATTGCAACAAAATCCCCCACTTTCTTAGGCAAAATAACCCTCACACTTTCTTTTTGACTGCCAAATCAATAAGTCATATAAACAAAAGAAAAGGACTAGTGAATGCTTACGCCAGCCTAAGGCTTGTATCATTATTCCTGCAGCAATTAATAGGACTGATCCAAACGTGTGTCTTTGCACATATAGAGTCCGTACTCGGCGCGAGTTACCTTCTGCTATTCCACAATAACGCCTATTGCCAATAGCTCTGATCTGTCGGAAAAGATACTCGTTTTTGCCCTGTATTACAACTAGTTCAGTTTTTGGCTCCAAGCAGTCTTTCTTTATGCAAGGGAAAAATTAAATTTGAAATTGAAGTTATAAAAGGAGTAATTGAAAACTAAAGTAGTATATGGACATAAACTTAACTAAAAAAAGAATTTGTAAAAATTAAGGATTTATGAGTGAAATTGATTGATTTCAATTAAAATACTTTCTAAATTATTATTATTATTATTTCAAATACTGAAGCTCATTATTTTAAGTACTGAAATAATATTTGATGCCCGAATATTTCAAATTATTAAGAGCTGAACATTTTTTTTGTATAAGATTCTTTTCCCATGCAAGTAGCAATTGATTGACCAAAAGGTCTAAAATTTCAATCGTCCATTTATTTAGAGTAAATTTTATGGCAGTCACCCAACTTTGTGCTCATTACACTAAAATCATTATTTTTTCTTTTGTTACATAAATATCATTTTTCTTTATTCCACTTTTCACGAAAATAACTTTCATCATTTTTTGTCAAAACAACTCACCTGAAATGTGAGAGAAAATACCAAAAAATGATCCTTATATTTGGCGTAAGTTCAAAGTGGGCACTTAAATATACTCCTTAGATGTTTTGATCCCATAAGGTTGTCAAAAGTGAGCGTTTTTTATTTTCGTTGAATATTAATAAACTATGCTTTGTTAATATACTAAAACTAAAATTTAGTTAATTAGAATTACCAATATAGTCCCGTCAAATTCAGTGAAAAAATTTAAAATTTAAAATCGTAGGTGCATGCTCTACTAACTTAAACATAAAGTTACTATAAAAAATATATTATGAGTATGAAACTAGTTGAAAAGCAAAGAACAAAGCAACGACACACTTTAGTTTTATATCTTTCTATTGCACTATATATATATATATATATATATATATATATATATATATATATATATCACACCTCTTGCGGACTAAATGATTAAAAAAACTAATGATTTGTCCAAAAGTTGAACCTTCAGAGCAAATTCACCGAATACTAAAATTGACTTTAATGCCACTAACCTATATTCACCTTGAAATTGAGTTAATTCCTTTCATGATATATGAATTTTAGATCTTCAGACCACATGATTAATTATGAAACAACAAAATTATGTTATCTCATACCTAATTGCAAGTAAGACTAAATTCTTTGATGGGATGGATTTGTCAAATCTAGATGTTGCAGAACCAAAAATGCACACGATGGGAGAAATAGATTTTAAAATAGCATACTACATCTCAAAAAGCTATATCAAATCTTAAATAGTCGAAATTGTTAAAAATACACTTCTAAATGTGATTTCATAGTAAATCCCCTTTTCATATTTTTTCCATTAAAGTAACAATTATAGATACTCAACAATACCTAAAGTATTCACTTTTGAGTTTTGACAACCTATAGAATCAAAACAACTAATTAAGAAGTATATTTAAGGGTGCACTTTTAAACTTACTCCAAAATATAAGGATTACTTTTGTTATTTTCTCTCACATTTTAGATGGGTTTTTAACAAAAAATGATTGAAGTTATTTTTGTGGAAAGTGGAGTAAAGTAAAATGATTTTTATGTAACGAAAGAAAGAATAGTGACTGTTAACTAGATAATGTGTATAAGTTGGATGACTGCCCATGAAATTTACTCATTCATTTGGTGTTATTC
>AWOL01S0145276.1:0-11878 GCA_000715115.1 Nicotiana otophora
TGCCTAGGTGATCTACACAGTTGAGTATAAAACATCTATTGGGAAAAATCCTAGAATTATCCAAGTTTTCCTAACAGTGACACTCAGGAAACAGTGTTTGAGTAGTTTAGTATTAACCAATTAACGAGCAATTATTTCCTACAGGCAGGATCTCTAACGCACAACACTTTAAAGCTTATTTTATCGTTATCTTAATCCTATAGGCATAATTTCTAGGTGAGCAGCGCCAAGTAGAATAATTGCAATCCTATTGGCATGATTTCTAGTAGGCGATGAGGATTGACAGAAACATCGATGGGAAACTAATTCCTATAGGCAGGTTCTCTAATAACACATAACAATAAATATAATTATAACATTTGGGGTTTGCGAGCAGACAGTGTATGTGTGCTTCTTCTAATGTTGTAATTTCTACAATGTACATGTAATCGAACAACACATATAGCAAATAAATTGCCAAGTCCTATAGGCACGTTATCTACCCGTTTTGCATGTAAATATTAAATTCTACCCATTTCCCCTTTTTACTAACACCCCAATTATTTATACAAAAGTTATTACAGGCCCAATAATGAGTAAAAATACAAACGTTACACAATAGTGACAATAGGCCCACAGTAGGCTCAACATGAAATACCCAGCATTGTCCAGGCCTTCAACAAATCTCACACAACGTACCCAGACCTCTAATATGGTCCATATCCAACACACAACCCCAGAATCTATAAAGGAGCCCACAATCAATATATTCAACCATAGCACCAAGTGTTGCACCATTTAAATCAGCCAATTAAGGTACACAACAAATAATAGGATGGAATAGGATGAATATGAGTAGTTTGAGATTTAGGGAATGACTAAGGAACAAGCCCTAGTGTTCCAGAGTTCACAAGGGTCTCAATTGAACCCCGAGTAGTGCTCACACTAGGGTGATCAATAATAGAACCTAGGTAGCCTTGGCTTTTAGCCGTCTAAGAATGAGAACTCAAGAGAGAGCATAGATGACAAGTGAAGGATAGTAAACCAAGGTTGAGAGACAAAGATGAGGGGATACAAACATAGTCAAGTTGAGAACATAGAGCAAATCATCAAACAGGCCTTAGGGGGCTTTAGAACAGACTTAGCAAATATTCAGAAGAGCAAGTTCAACACCTAGTGCATAAGTGGTCATACATTAGCAGAATAGGTTTGCAGGATTGGTGACAGTAGCATACACAAATTCATAATAAAGGAAGAGGTCCAAATTATACTAAGTATAGGTCCTGATGTTATGAAACAGTCATGCTAATTTGGAAATAGGACAACATTTAGACATGAGAAAAGCAGATTGCAACTACTGGTGAATCAGGAGGGGTTAAACATGCTATATAGGCAGGATATCATCACAACAATTCAGAATAGGATAGGAAACAAATTTGTGCCATATAGTGAGTGTACATACTCAGGTTTTGAACACAATAGACTAGCTAATGAAAGAGAGCACAAATTATGTAGGCAAAGCATATTCGAATAANTATGTGTCATGCCTAGGTGATCTACACAGTTGAGTATAAAACATCTATTGGGAAAAATCCTAGAATTATCCAGGTTTTCCTAATAGTGACACTCAGGAAACAGTGTTTGCGTAGTTTAGTATTAACCAATTAACGAGCAATTATTTCCTACAGGCAGGATCTCTAACGCACAACACTTTAAAGCTTATTTTATCGTTATCTTAATCCTATAGGCATAATTTCTAGGTGAGCAGCGCCAAGTAGAATAATTGCAATCCTATTGGCATGATTTCTAGTAGGCGATGAGGATTGACAGAAACATCGATGGGAAACTAATTCCTATAGGCAGGTTCTCTAATAACACATAACAATAAATATAATTATAACATTTGGGGTTTGCGAGCAGACAGTGTATGTGTGCTTCTTCTAATGTTGTAATTTCTACAATGTACATGTAATCGAACAACACATATAGCAAATAAATTGCCAAGTCCTATAGGCACGTTATCTACCCGTTTTGCATGTAAATATTAAATTCTACCCATTTCCCCTTTTTACTAACACCCCAATTATTTATACAAAAGTTATTACAGGCCCAATAATGAGTAAAAATACAAACGTTACACAATAGTGACAATAGGCCCACAGTAGGCTCAACATGAAATACCCAGCATTGTCCAGGCCTTCAACAAATCTCACACAACGTACCCAGACCTCTAATATGGTCCATATCCAACACACAACCCCAGAATCTATAAAGGAGCCCACAATCAATATATTCAACCATAGCACCAAGTGTTGCACCATTTAAATCAGCCAATTAAGGTACACAACAAATAATAGGATGGAATAGGATGAATATGAGTAGTTTGAGATTTAGGGAATGACTAAGGAACAAGCCCTAGTGTTCCAGAGTTCACAAGGGTCTCAATTGAACCCCGAGTAGTGCTCACACTAGGGTGATCAATAATAGAACCTAGGTAGCCTTGGCTTTTAGCCGTCTAAGAATGAGAACTCAAGAGAGAGCATAGATGACAAGTGAAGGATAGTAAACCAAGGTTGAGAGACAAAGATGAGGGGATACAAACATAGTCAAGTTGAGCACATAGAGCAAATCATCAAACAGGCCTTAGGGGGCTTTAGAACAGACTTAGCAAAGATTCAGAAGAGCAAGTTCAACACCTAGTGCATAAGTGGTCATACATTAGCAGAATAGGTTTACAGGATTGGTGACAGTAGCATACACAAATTCATAATAAAGGAAGAGGTCCAAATTATACTAAGTATAGGTCCTGATGTTATGAAACAGTCATGCTGATTTGGAAATAGGACAACATTTAGACATGAGAAAAGCAGATTGCAACTACTGGTGAATCAGGAGGGGTTAAACATGCTATATAGGCAGGATATCATCACAACAATTCAGAATAGGATAGGAAACAAATTTGTGCCATATAGTGAGTGTACATACTCAGGTTTTGAACACAATAGACTAGCTAATGAAAGAGAGCACAAATTATGTAGGCAAAGCATATTCGAATAAAAGGATTGATGGCCTAAGGCAAAATTAAACACCAAGAGATGCTAACAAGTGTAAAGGTCCCAAAGAGTAGTAATTCTTAACACATGGACTAGTCAGATTTGGAAAATATCTACTTAATAGAACCAGGTTTAGGCATGCTTGAAGCTAAAAGTTAAAGACCTAAAACATTAATGAAAGCAAACAGAATTGCACATAAAACAACCCAACAAAAATATATTAAACTGACGAACTTCAGGAGTGAAAACATATGCAAATCATAGATACATATGAATGAAATTACAAAGTCTAGTAACTCAACAGTTAAGCGAAGAACAGTAAAGAATGAACTTCCACAGAAAACCCAGAATACCAATGCGTCAAAGTTCCCAAGAGCTTCGATGAACTCAGGGCAATGCTCGCACCAAGAACAGGTTAAGTAACAAGGTGTTAATAGCCTTGGCTTTCAGCCAGCCAATATAGAATACAGAGAACGAGAGTAGCAAAACCCCAATGTTTAGTTAAGAAGATCGATTTCAAAGTCTGTCTTAAAGGGGACTTGGAAGGGTTTTATATAGTGACAGAAATTGGAAGAACAAATATGGAAAATAATCAATTAAACACAAATAGGGAAAGAAAATCAGTCAAATTTAAGTAGGAACAAGGAAAGTCACATGCATAGCCTATTCTTAGTAGAAATAGGTAAAAATAAAATCGGACAAACCCTAGTTGGCAAATGGTCAAACAATTAGCCAAGAATCTCGGTGAATCGAACCCACATGATCCTGTTGAGAGTGTATATAGACGGATTTTTGTCTGAATCTTGTAGGTTGAGGATGATTACACTTGATTCAGAGAGGTAGTACTTGCCAAAATTAGGCAAGTACTAAGTAACACCACAAACGGGTGAATGGTAATGAGATAATACAAATAAGGTAAGCAGACCGTGGAAAGAATCCATGTTTGAGATGGATTCAGAGAATTGTAGGAAGGCGACGATTAGGGTTCTTCAGAGAAGGGGGAGGGTTTTAGGGCGGCTGGTTAGAGGGAAATGATATTAGGGTTTGGGGTTAGGTAATTTAAAAGGGTAGGTTGATTGTGGGCCGTTGATCTTAGAGATCAACGGTCAGGATTTTAAAGAGGGATTGGGGCAGGGTAATTAAACGGGTATGGGTGGTGGGTTGCTGATGTTGGGCTAGGGGTTATTGGGCCTTTTGGTTCGAAAATGTGTTAAAAAATATTGGGCCAGCTCTTTTAAATAGAAATTAAAAGTGAAATAATTTAATAAAATAGATAAATAAATATATAAAAATGCTACTTATGCAAATTAATACTTTAAACAATAATAGAAAACTATAAAAAATGTAAAATATTATTTTGACCCTAAATGGAATGTCAATTGCAATAAGAATGTAAAATATAGGCTATTATTGCAAATTTATGCGAATAGCCTAAAAATACAATTGTAATTATATAAAAATGAAGTAAAATCAAAAATATTTTAGGGATGAAAATAATAATTTGAAGTGATTAAGTCATCACAAATAATTTTAAAGGGTAATTACTGAATTTGTTTTATGTAAATTAATGCGAGAAAATTAATTTAACAGCTTTAAAATTATGGAAAATTATAAGAAGTGCTTGTGTAAATCTTGTAAATTAAATAATAATATAAAATGATATTTTGAAAGTATATATATTGTTTGAAAAATATATGAGGGCAAAATTGGGTATCAACAACTGCCCTGCTTTACCCGAAAATGATGAAAGAGTTGTCGGGTAAACAAAATGATGACCGATTTTGACCGAATGAGGTGATTTGAAAAAATGGAGGCCGAAACCCTGGTTCCTGAGTTGCCTATGTATCCCTGGTGTTACGGGAATCAGGATGTGTGTAGTTCTAGATCCAACGGTGAACTGAACCGATGAAGTTGTTATAGGAATGGTCGTATGCTTCGGAAAAAAGATTCTTTTGGGGTAGGACAATATCGGATGAATTTATGTGGAGTCATCGATGTGAATCTGAAACGTTACGGATGGATCACTGAGTAAATATCTGAACGGTCATAGAGTAAAAAGAGGGTAATTGATGGTGGTTGATTACGTTTGAAATAATTACAGGATGTGAACATTGAACGGAAACCAGAGCAAAGATTGCTCCCGTTAGGAGAACGGTTACTTACTGGATTACTTGCAAAACTTAAAACACGATGCATGCAAGTATATATGGATTATTGCGAGAATTTAAACATGATGCAGATTCCCTTCGGACCATGAGGATTGTCTTTAGACGGTGAAGATGTTGTCCTTAGACCATGACATCCTGGGCCATGAATCATGTGATAAGGGATTCGCAGGCCATGAGAATGGTGCCTTCGAACCATGACGCCTTTGAATAATGATGTGCACTTTTGAGAGATCCTCGGGCCATAGAATGGTGTCTTCCAGCTATGAGGATGATGCCTTCAGACCATGACGCCTTTGAAAAAATGGCGATATTTCAGCCCATGAAATGCAAAATATGATGTTTGGCCGTATGCGAAGATGAGACTAGACAAGACTTAGTCTTGGGTAAGATGAGGGCAATGCTTAGCCCTGGGTGAGTAGAGGATAATGCTAGGTCTTAGATGGAGTAATGGAGATAGAATTTAATCACGAGGAAAAGGCAGTGCTTAGCCTTGTGGAATTAGGGAGGCAGTGCTTAGCCTTGTGGAATTAGGGAGGCAATGCTTAGCCTCATGCAGGAAGATGAGACAATGCTTAGTCTCATGCAAGTAAGTGAAGCGGTGCTTAGCTTCATGCAGGAAAGATAGTGCTTAGCCTTATGCAATTAAGGAGGCATGGCTTAGCCTCATGCAAATAGGGAGGTAGGGCTTAGCCTCATGCAAATAGGAGACAATGCTTAGTATCATGCAAAGAAAGGAAGTACTTAGCTTTTTGCAGTTAAGGAGGCGGTGCTTAGCCTCAAGCAAATATGAGACGATGCTTAGTCTCATGCAAAGAAAGGCAGTGCTTAGCCTTATGCAGTTAAGGAGGCAATGCTTATCCTCATGCAAATAGGAGACAATGCTTAGTCTCATGCAGAAAAGACATTGCTTAGCCTTATGCAATTAGGGAGGCAATGCTTAGCCTCATGCAAATAGGAGACACTGCTTAGTCTCATGTTGAAAAGGCAATGCTTAGCCTTATGAAGTTAAGGAGGCAATGCTTAGCCTCATGCAAATAGGAGACACTGCTTAGTCTCATGCGGAAAAGGCAATGCTTAGCCTTATGCAGTTAAGGAGGCAATGCTTAGCCTCNTTATGCAATTAGGGAGGCAATGCTTAGCCTCATGCAAATAGGAGACACTGCTTAGTCTCATGTTGAAAAGGCAATGCTTAGCCTTATGAAGTTAAGGAGGCAATGCTTAGCCTCATGCAAATAGGAGACACTGCTTAGTCTCATGCGGAAAAGGCAATGCTTAGCCTTATGCAGTTAAGGAGGCAATGCTTTAGCCTCATGCAAATAGGAGACACTTCTTAGTCTCATGCGGAAAAGGCAATGCTTAGCCTTACGCAATTAGGGAGGCAATGCTTAGCCTCATGCAAACAGGAGACACTGCTTAGTCTCATGCAAAAAAAGTCGGTACTTAGCCTTATGCAGTTAAGGAGGCAGTTCTTAGCTTCATGCAAGAAAACGATGAGTGATAGTGAGAAAGTAAAGTATTTCTTAGCTGGAGATGCTTGTGATAGATAATTTGCTGTCTTGAAAGTAGTGACCTGATGTGTCTGCAAATATTGTTGTCTTACTGTGCCTGCATCCAAAGAAAGATTGTGAGTTTTGTGGGGGAAGGTTGGTATGTGCTTTCACCTTCTTGCTTTGCTTTTGCTCCTGTCTTGAGATCCTGTTTGAGTTACCCTGGGCANCTTACTGTGCCTGCATCCAAAGAAAGATTGTGAGTTTTGTGGGGGAAGGTTGGTATGTGCTTTCACCTTCTTGCTTTGCTTTTGCTCCTGTATTGGGATCCTGTTTGAGTTACCCTGGACAGCATCTGACTGTTATAGAAAATAAAGTTTTTTTTGAAAAATATGCGTGCATTTGATGAGTGTAGTTATTTAAAATATGGTAGTATGCAATATTAAGTAATCTAGATAAGCCAATGACTGTGACATTTTTTATAGACATTTCGACCTCTTTGCTTTAGAGTTTTGAGGGTCCTCCACAAAAGTTTGCCCCAGTTTAAAAACAATACTTTGACGGTTCTGCGTATGACGAAGTTGGCTGGACTAGCTTTAGAATTTTGAGGGTCCTCCTCAAAATGCTATCCCAGTTTCTGACCATGGCAAAAATGAAGATTTTATTAAGATGTGACCGAACCCACAAGGCTACCTACGTATCCCCTCTTAAATGAGAATTAGGTCAAGAGTAGTTCAGTTACATCAGATGAAGAAATGTAAACAGTCTAAACATAGTATCTCTTGAGTGCGTCTGATTTGATAGGTTTTTGGCCAAATTTCTCCATCCATTTCTGCAAGTATGAGTGCTTCTCCTGTTAGTACTCTGTGAACCATATAGGGCCCTTGCCAATTGGGTGAAAAGTTCCCCTTGGCTTCGTCCTGATGTGAAAAGATCCGCTTTAGCACTAACTGCCCCGGTGTGAATTGTCTCGGTCTGACCCTTTTGTTGAAATCTCTTGCCATTCTATTCTGGTAAAGTTGACTGTGACATACTACATTCATTCTCTTTCCATTAATGAGAGCCAGTTGTTCATAGCGGCTCTGTACCTATTCTGCGTCGCTGAGCTTAGCTTCTTGTATAATTCTTAAAGAAGGGATATCTACTTCGGCAGGAATAACCACTTCAGTAACATAAACCAATAAGTAAGGAGTTGCCCCAGTTGATATGCGAACCGTGGTACGATACCCGAGCAGAGCAAATGGCAGCTTCTCGTACCAGTGTTTGTAATTATCTACCATTTTTCTCAGTATCTTCTTGATGTTCTTGTTGGCGGCTTCTACAGCTCTGTTCATTTGCGGTCTGTATGCCGTGGAGTTCCTATGCTTGATCTTGAACGTTTCACACATGGCTTTCATCAAATCGCTGTTTAAATTGGCGGCGTTGTTAGTAATGATTGACTGAATCATTATCCTCATGTTGCGTTATCTCATTACATATCACAGTAGTAAGTTCATTCGGATAGGTAATAATAATGCTAAAAAGAAAAATGTAAAAATAATAATAAATACAAAAAGCAGTAATGCATTAAAAATAAAAATCTAAAAAACGTCAACAAGTGCGGCTTGATGGCTCGAGTAATAATTTCAAAACAGAATACTGAAAAATGTCTCAAATGCTCAAACCTATTTTTTAAAGTAATTCATGCTAATTTGCCAGGCTACTCAGGAACTCGATGGGCCGGGGATGGTGCAGTTGTCCAGTTCTTGAGAAGATTCCAGTATGCACGTACCAACCTTTGGGAATGGGAATAATCAAAAGAAAGAAAAATAAAAAAGTAACCAAGTTAGTAAGGAATAGTAAAAGAGTGTTTACAATATTAAAACATGTTTCACAAAGTCATGCAATAATTCGCGTCCTAATTTGGGGACCTCATTGTGCCCGAGGTAGGCCTAAGCGACACGTAGACTTGGTGAAAATTGATGCCAACATTTGCCTCATTTCAATAATGCCAAAAATATTTACGCAATAATGATCAACATATTGGCATATTTTTCTCCAAGTAATAAACATAGTATGATAGCGTCCATTGGGATTGTGGAAATCCTGTCGAACTTAGGACGTGTTCATCTTAGCGGGTTGTTACGTTAATAACGCTTCAGCCCGTACTAGGTTTAGTATGATGCATGTACATTTCAAGTTGGAGTAGGGTTTCTAGAATGGTCTGGACTGGTACTCCCAAGTGGACAACTTGAGAGGGAAAGGAACGGGATCGTCGATTGCATTGCTGATCAACTAGTCTACCGCAAATAAGCCTTTCTGATTTAAAAGGGTAATTTTCGGAAGAGCGCGGACACTCATCAAGTGCCTCTATGATAATAGTTGGCACGAGTGGAGTATGATGTGGAGCATGCTTTATGCAGCAATAATAACACGCTGTCAAGTATTTGCATGATATGTAAAAGCAGTAAATAATATAGCAAAGGTAAACATGGAAAGAATATAGAAGAAAGACAAAAGGAAGGAGTTAGTTTGGGAATGTAATAAAGCAGGTAAGGAAGTAGGCATGATATAGCAATTTTGACAAGATAAAAGAGCGGTCATAGCAAGTAAAGGTAAATAAGGGGAAGGGATGTGCCTGTCATAGCAGATTTAAACAAATAAAGGTGAGTAGGGGAAGGGATTTGCATGACGTAGCGGATCTAAACAAATAAAGGTGAGTAGGGGAAAGGATGCGCATGTAACAAAGAAAGTAATCCACATAAGCCAAGTTCATTATGGTAAGAGCCTAAGTGTAAATCCCCAGCAGAGTCGCCATGCTGTTGCACACCGTTTTCTCGCGAAAGCGGGCCTCGACGTGTGACAACTCTTTTAAAGGAAGTATTAAAAGAAGAGAGTCTCCACCTAACAATTTTTAAGGTGTGTTAGGGAACCTATTTGCAAATGACTCTGGTTTAACTGGTCAACGCTACCAAAGATCGGGTAAGGGCTCAAGTTACCTCAAAGAGAAGGTGTTAGGCACTCCTCGAGGTCCACAACTGTGGGTCCCGGTCGAACTTAAATTATATGGATTAGTCTATGTGATCAAGTAAGCAAAGAGAGTACAAAATCTAAGAATTTTATTACAAAGAGATCGTGAATAGGGAAGTACAACTATGTTTTCATTCTAATAGAAAAGAAAGGGAAAGGGGGGTGGGGGTGGGGATGGGCTAAGTTTTTTAGCCTAAGGATCACCCCGTGCAACATAAATAATATTTCGTAACTCCCTTGAGATAGGGTGTTACTCATATTATCCAGCGGGTACAAACAATCATCTCCTGCTACCCGATTATTATGTTAAAGTTATTTACCTAAGAGCACTCTAATTCAATTCTAAGCCGTGCCCTACGCGTGGACTACCCGTCCCATACCTATGGTCCAGGAGGTTTTGGACCTCAATTTGGATGGTCTAGGTTCTAGACCTTATCTAGGCTGCTCAAAAATGCAAAGCTAGGCAACAAACAAAACATATAAATACTTCACATAAAAGCAATTGAGGGCTCACATTGACCTCCACACTTAAGCAGCGAATGCACGCAAACACAGATGTCAATTAGGAAGTTGCAGAATCCAGAATCTTAAACCTATAGACATGCTTTCTAGGCGATTTTTGAGTCAAAGTATGCGGGCATTTCAGATGCAGGACATTGCTTATAGATAGAATTATTCAGGTATTACAAGCTGATTATTGAAAGTTTTAAGTTACCAATCCTATATGTGTTATGCCTAGGTGATCTACACAGTTAAGTATAAAGAATCTATAGGGAAAAGTCCTAGAATTATCCAGGTTTTCCTAACAGTGACACTCAGGAAATAGTGTTTGAGTAGTCTAGTATTAACCAATTAACGAGCAATTATTTCCTATAGACAGGATCTCTAACACACAACACTTTAAAGCTTATTTTATTGTCATATCTTAATCCTATAGGCATAATTTCTAGGTGAGCAGCGCCGAGTAGAATAATTGCAATCCTATAGGCATGATTTCTAGTTGGCGATAAGGATTGACAGAAACATCGATGGGAAACTAATTCCTATAAGCAGGTTCTCTAATAACACATAACAATAAATATAGTTATAACATTTGGGGTTTGCGAGCAGACAGTGTGTGTGTCTACTTCCTCTAATGTTGTGATTTCTACAATGTACATGTAATCGAACAACACATATAGCAAATAAATTATCAAGTCCTATAGGCATGTTATCTACCCATTTTGCATGTAAATATTAAATTCTACCCATTTTCCCTTTTTACTAACACCCCAATTATTTATACAAAGGTTATTACAGGACCAATAATGAGTAAACATACAAATGTTCCACAACAGTGACAATAGGCCCACAATAGCCTCAACATGAAATATCCAGCAACAACTCTCACACAACGTACCCAGACCTCTAATATGGGCCATATCCAACACACAACCCCAGAATCCATAAAGGAGCCCAAAGTCAATATATTCAACCATAGCAACAAGTGTTGCACCATTTAAATAAGCCAATTCAGGTACACAACAAATAACATGATGGAATAGGATGAATATGAGTAGTTTTAGATTTAGGGAATGACTAAGGACCAAGCCCTAGTGTGTCAGAGTTCACAAGGATCTCAATTGGACCTCGAGCAGTGCTCACACTAGGGTGATCAATAATAAAACCTAGGTAGCCTTGGCTTTTAGCCGGCTAAGAATGAGAACTCAAGAGAGAGCATAAATGACAAGTGAAGGATAGTAAACCAAAGTTAAGAGACAAAGATGAGGGGATACAAAAATAGTCAAGTTGAGCACACAGAGCAAATTATCAAACATGCCTTAGGGGGCTTTAGAACAGACTTAGCAGAGATTCAGAAGAGCAACTTGGTGACAATAGCATACACAAATTCATAATAAAGGAAGAGGTCCAAATTATGCTAAGTAAAGGTCCTGATGTTATGAAACAGTCATGCTGATTTGGAAATAGGACAACATTTAGACATGAGAAAAGCAGATTGCAACTACTGGTGAATCAGGAGGGGTTAAACATGCTATATAGGCAGGATATCATCACAACAATTCAGAATAGGATAGGAAACAAATTTGTGCCATATAGTGAGTGTACATACTCAGGTTTTGAACACAATAGACTAGCTAATGAAAGAGAGCACAAATTATGTAGGCAAAGCATATTCGAATAA
>AWOL01S0145282.1:0-12891 GCA_000715115.1 Nicotiana otophora
TAGAGGTGGAGGCCAAGAAGGGGGAGGTCAGCCAGCTTCAGATAGGCGGAGGCCAGCCAGTCGGCGCTTCAGCTAGATTGTATGCTTTCCCAGCCAGACCAGATGCAGTGGCCTCACATTTCGTGATCACATGTACTATTTATGTCTGCAGTAGGGATGCTTCGGTATTATTTGATCCAGGGTCTACCTATTCATATGTGTCGTCTTTGTTTGCTCAGTTACCATATATTCCTCGTGAGTCTTTGGGCACTCCTATATATGTTTCCACTCGTGTGGGATTTTCTGTTGTTGTAGATCAGATCTATCGGTCCTGTGTGGTCACATTTTGTGGTTATAAGACTAGAGCAGATCTCTTGTTGCTCGATATGACCGACTTCGAGCTTATCCTGGGCAAGGACTGGCTATCCCCATATCACTCCATCCTTGATTGCCATGCCAAGACTATTATCTTGGCGATGCATGAGTTGCCTAGATTGGAGTGGAAGGGTTCGTCTGTCAGCACACCTAGTCGGATAATCTCTTTTATGAAGGCTCGACACATGGTCGAGAATGGTTATCTGGCTTATTTAGCTTATGTTGGGGATACTACCGTAGAGCCTCCGACGATTTATTCAGTACCAGTAGTTCAGGAGTTCCCCGATGTGTTTTCCTTCCGACCTTCCAAGCATACCACCAGATCGTGATATCAATTTCAGCATTGATTTTGCTCCAGGTACCCTGCCTATATCTATCCCACCGTACCGTATGGCTCCGAAAGAGTTGAAGGAGTTGAAGGAGCAGCATGAGGAGTTGCTAGCAAGGGGTTTGTCAGGCCAAGTGTATCGCCTTGGAGTGTACCAGTGTTGTTTGTGAAGAAGAAAGATGGGACTATTCGGATGCACATTGATTACCACTAGTTGAACAAAGCCACCATTAAGAACAAGTACCCGTTTCGGCGTATTGATGATTTGTTTGGCCAGTTGCAAGGTTCTAGGGTGTTCTCAAAGATCGACTTGAGATCGGGGTATCATTAGTTGAAGATCCGAGACTCGAATGTTCCGAAGACTGCTTGCCATACTAGATATGGCCATTATGAGTTCCTAGTGATGTCCTTCAGCTTGACTAACGCCCCAACAACATTTATGGATTTGATGAACAGGGTGTTCAGGACCTACATTTGATTCGTTTGTCATTGTCTTCATTGATGACATTTTGATCTACTCGCGTAGCATGGAGGAGCATGAGCAACATTTGAGAGTGGTGCTTCAGACCTTGCGGGAACACAAGCTATATGCTAAGTTCTCCAAGTGTGAGTTTTTGCTAGATTCTGTAGCATTCTTGGGGAATGTTGTATCAGGCGAGGGTATTAAGGTGGATCCCAAGAAGATTGAGGCAGTTCAGAGTTGGGCTCGTCCTACTACGACGACTGAGATTAGGAGCTTCTTGGGGTTAGCAGGCTATTATCGTCGGTTTGTGGAGGGCTTCTCATCTATTGCAGCACCTTTGACTAGATTGACCCAGAATGGTGCTCCATTCCATTGGTCCGATAATTGTGACGCGAGCTTCCAGAAGCTCAAGACAGCTTTGACTACAACACCAGTTCTAGTGTTGCCTTCCGGCTCGGGGATGTATACGGTGTATTGCGACGCGTCACGCATTGGTTTGGGTTGTATATTGATGCAGAAAGGGCGAGTTATGGCATATGCTTCACGTCAGCTGAAGCCCCATGAGAATAATTATCCTGCGCATGATTTGGTGTTGGCTGCGATTGTTCATGCTCTTAAGATCTGGAGGCATTATCTTTATGGGGTATCTTGCGAGGTTTACACTGATCATTGCAGCCTGTAGCATTTGTTCAAGCAAAGGGATCTCAATTTGAGGCAGCACAGATGGCTTGAGTTACTAAAGGATTATGACATCACCATTCTTTATCATCCGGGCAAGGCGAATGTGGTCGCAGATGCCTTGAACAGAAAGGCAAAGAGTATGGGTAGCTTGGCATTTATTTCAGCAGAGGAGCGACCACTAGCCTTGGACACTCAGTCCTTGGCTAACACACTTGTGATGTTGGATATTTTAAAGCCCAACCGAGTTCTTACATATGTCGTTGCCCAGTATTCACTGTTGGAGCAGATCAAGGCTAGACAGTTTGATGTCCCGCACTTGTTAGTCCTCAGAGAGATGATACTATAGGGTAGTACCAAGTAGGTTACTTTCGGCGAGGATGGTGCTCTGTGACTCCATGATCATCTATGTGTTCGTAATGTTGATGGCTGGAGGGAGATGATTCTAGAGGAGGCGCACGGTTCTTGATATTCCATTCACCCAGGTGCTACGAAGATGTATCGCGACCTGAGGCAGCATTATTGGTGGTGGAGGATGAAGAAAGACATAGTTAAGTATGTTGCTAGGTGTCTCAACTCCCAGCAGGTTAAGTATGAGCACCAGAGGCCAGGTGGCCTACTCCAACAGATGACTATACCTGAGTGGAAATGGGAGCGCATTACTATGGACTTCATAGTTGGGTTGCCGTGGATCTTATAGAAGTTTGATGTAGTTTGGGTCATTGTCGATACGTTGACCAAGTCGGTGCACTTCATTACAGTGGTGACTATGTATACTTCAGAGAGGTTGGCCCAAATTTATATTCAGGAGATAGTTCGGTAGCATGGTGTGCATGTTTCCATCATATCATAAAGAGGCCCTCAGTGCAAAGTGAGCTGGGGAACCGTGTAGAGCTCCGCACAACATTCCATCCACAAACCAACGGGCAGTCGGAGCGGATAATTCAGATCTTGGAGGACATGCTCAGAGCATGTGTGATTGACTTTGGAGGGTTGTGGGATCAATTCTTGCCTTTGGCCAAGTTTGCTTACAACAACAGTTATCAGTCTAGCATCGAGATGGATCCATTTGAGGCTTTATATGGTCGGCGAAGTCATTCTCCCATCGGATGGTTTGAGCCCATCAACGCTAGGTTATATGGTACTTATTTGGTAAAGGATGCCTTGGAAAAGGTAAAGTTGATTCAGGAGCGACTCCACACAGCACAGTCCAGACAGAAGAGCTACGCGGATCAGAAGGCACTTGATGTATCATTTATGGTGGGTGATAAGGTTCTCTTGAAAGTCTCGCCGATGAAGGGGATTATGAGGTTATGGAAGAAGGGTAAGTTGAGCCCATGGTTTATAGGCCCATTTTAGGTGTTGAGATGAGTTGGAGAGGTTGCTTATGATCTTGCCTTGCCTCCCAGTTTATCAGGAGTTCATCGGGTTTTCCACATGTCTATGCTCCGGAGGTATTATGCTGATATGTCACATGTGTTAGACTTTAGCACGATCCAGTTAGATGTAAACCTGGGTTGTGAGAAGGAACTAGTTTCCATTGTTGATAGGTAGGTTAGCCAGTTGAGGTCCAAGATTATATCCATGGCAAAGGTTCAGTGGAGGGGCCAACCAGTCGAGGAGGCAACTTGGGAGTCCGAGGAGGACATGCGGAGCAGATATCCATACTTATTCAGCACTCCAAGTATGATTCTAGACCCATTCGAGGACGAAAATATTTTTAAGAGGTGGAGAAGGCAAATTGGTAGTTTTGCTTTTTAGAACCCTGTTCCCCTAAACAAGACTCCCCGTATGTGCTCCTACTATTTTATGACTTGTGGGGATGGTTAGTTCGGGATTTGGAAGGGTTCGTGTTGAAATCAGAACACTTGGTTCTTTAACGTAGTCTAAAAAGGCTAAGTTTGCCTTCGTTCAACATTTTGAGTAAAAAACCTCAAAATCGGGATTTGACGGTTCCAATAGGTTCGTATGGTGATTTTGGACATGGGCATATGTTCGGATCAGGTTTTGGATTACACGAGAGCGTTTCGGCGCCTAATAGTGAAAGTTGGTTCTTTGTAGGTTTTGAAGTTCTTTAAATTTTGTTTGGAGTAGGTATTGGTGTTATCGAGGTCCAAATAGGATTCCGAGACTGAAAATAGTTTTGTATGGTGATTTAAGACTTGCACGCAAAATTTAGTGTCATTCCGAGTAGTTTAAGTATGCTTCGGCGCGTTGGGAGTAGATTGAAGAACTTGAAGTTCATATTTTGATTCAACTGGTTTTGGGTCTGATTCGTAGTTATGATGTTGTTTTATATGTTCCGAGAGTTCAAGCAAGTCTATTTTATGATTTCAAACTTGTTGGTACGTTCGGGCAGGGCACCGGGGGCCCCGGGTGTTAAACGGACGAGGCACGAAACTCGTTTGGAGCTTGGAGGAGCAGCTGATGCACCAAAATTCTGGTGCAATTGCACCTGCGGAGGCTGCAGGTACGAGCTCGCAGGTGCGAGCCCGTGACCGCAGAAGCGCCCCAGCATTGGCTGCCTAGGCATCGCAAAAGAGGAAGAAGGACCGCACCTGCGAAGGCAGGCATCGCAAGAGCGGGCAGTGTCGCAGGTGCGCTCTTTTTGTCACTGATGCGTGTCTGTAGGTGCGATCACCCGAGCACAGAAGTGAGAGGAAGCAACCTCGCCTTTGTCTGCACCTACATGATTTTGTCCGCAGAAACAGAATAGCAGGTGCGGCAGTGGCACCGCAGGTGCGAAAATCGCTGAGGGCAGACCACTTCATTTAATACGAAACTTAGGCATTTTCCTCATTTCTTACACTTCTTGGGGGCGATTTTGGAGTTGGTTAGAAAGGTATTTTCAACAACTAATTGAGGTAAGTAATTCCTACCAAATGTGAGTTAAATACATAGCTTATGGGTGGATTATAACATGTAATTTAGTGAAAATCATGGGTTTAGGTGAAAACTTAGGTTTTTGATAAAAATGAGATTTAACCATGAAATTTGTTATGGAATTTAGTAAAAATCATATATTTGAGTTCATGAGGTTATGGGTAACAACTTTCTTCGAAAATTTCAAGAATCCGGGCACGTGGGCCTGGCGGTGAATTTTAGGGATTCTTCAAATAGGTTTGGAAAATCACTTTGATAGTTAGGATATAAACTTATGAACATGTATTGATTATTTTATATAATATTTGACTAGTTTTGAGTCGTTTGGCACCAAATTGAGGGTTTGAGCACAATCTCGGACCGGGAAGTAGGCTTTGAGACGAGGTAAGTCTCTTTTCAAACCTTATAAGAGGGAATTAACCAATAGATGAATTAATTAATATATGTTCCTATTTGTGGGAGGCTACGTACGCACGAGGTGACGAGAGTCCGTACGTAGGTACTAACCATGCTATTGTCCAGGTAGTCTAGGACCCATATCATGCCATACTTGAAAAGTTTGCACCCTACTTGTTAACTTAATTGCTTGAGTCATGTTGAAAATGTATAAACTAATTGTAAAAGGTTGAATTTCACGCACTTGAAGTTGTGAATTGGACACTTGACTGTTATTGAGAATTTGTATTTCTTTAAAGTATTTTCTTTTGTGGAGCGGGCCAAACGCCTTGGTAGTAGATAGATGCATCTATGGTTTGAGCCGTTTGACCCTCAGCAGTGCACAATTTAAATATTTTATATTGGATCGGGCCGTACGACCTCGGTATAATTTGCACATGATAAATCTTTGGAACTATTTATAATTGATATTGCCTCATTGGCTTGAGATATAAATTGTTAAATGAGGAAACATAAATCCGGAACTTAGTACTTGTGAAAGGATTATTTATTAGTTCTTGTTAATGAGTTTTCAGTATTATTCATGAAATCCATGCTAAATTTATAATTTTGGCATGTTATCTTTAGCCCATAGTAAGAATCAAAGTCGACCCCTCGTCACTACTTCTTCGAGGTTAGATTGGATACTTACTGGGTACATGTATTTATGTACTCATGCTACACTTCCGCACTTAATGTACAGGATCTGAGGCAGTTGCATCTGGTATCAGTCTGGCGCGCACGCTTGATCCATGTTATGAGACTACACGGTGAGTCATTCTGCAGTAGCCAGAGTCTTTCTTTTGTTAGTGTTCTGTCAATTTCATTTCAAACAGTAGAGTAGTAATCTTTTGTATATTCTACTAGTAGCCCATACTCTTGTGACACTAGGTCTTGGCACACACTAGTAGACACGTGGTCTTGGTTTATTTCATTGTTATGATTACACTGAGTTGTTTTCATTTTATTTATTTTAAATCTGTGTTTTCTTAACTTGTTTAAATTAAGAAAAAGTTAATTACATGGAAATTTATTAAAAAGAGAAATCACATGGTTAGTTCACTGTCGGCTTGCCTAACAACGACGCTGGGCGCTTTTACGGCCTATTATGGAATTTGGGTCGTGACATCTAAGTTTGATGATTTAATGATATTGGACACATATCTTATCTATATGCTGGATTGTTAATTGGATAAGTGCATGTTAAGTTATCTTTGAGCACCGTGGAGTCTTTATCTGTGGTTTATGACTTGATAACATTTTGTTGTGTGGTTGTCAGATATATGAATTGAACATGTTATTTGGCGAGTATCACTAACAATTCTTGCCACTATTACCTCGCCGAGATTAGTTATGATACTTGCTGAGTACATGGGGTCAGTTGTACTCATACTAACTTCTACACTTTACGTGCAGATACTAGAGTTGATGCTACTATGGATGATAGGAACTGGCATTGAAGATGTACCTGCTTTCCGGATATAGCTACCATTTGTCCTTGGTAGTTTTATATTCTTACTTTGTTTATGTATATTAGAAACATGTGTTGTATTTATTGAAATTCTGCTATTTTATTTATAGATTACTTATGATCTTCATTAGAATTTTGTAACTGTTATTGGCTTACCTAGCGGGTTGGGTTAGGTGCCATCACGACTAGCTGAAATTTGAGTTGTGAGAATCTTTAACAAATTATTGCCACATTCAATAAGTTCCAATCGTAATACCTGCAATAACCGATAATAATATCCACTCACAACGTTCTTGGTGCCAAATTTCTCAACATTCTACAACATCCCTCTCTCAAACTCATGCATATGTTTGTGAAATAATAAAATTATGAAGCACCAGACACAACAATAAAAAAGTGGATAAAAGATCACAGAGTCAATCTTGAATGAATTTTATCAAGAGTTGATGTTTTGAAAAGTTTCTCCTCTTGTTGGGAGAGCTTTATTGGTAAAGTGCGTCTCCGTTTGCTGGGAGAGCTGTGCAATGCGAAATGTCTCTGCTTGTTGGGGAGATCTTGATTTGTAGAGTGTGTCTTCGCTTGTTGGGAGAGCTTTGCACTAAAATATAAAGTAGTCTCTGCTAGGGAGCGATCAAAATCATGCCTATATCTTCACGAACAAAACGTTAAAATATTCAGAGTAACAGCGAAATCAAATATAAGCATGCCCAAGAGATACTCTTGACTGCGAAGCTAGGTAGCAGCCATTAATTTACAGAATGTTGGTGATGAGGTTTGCGATTGTCTATTCTAGCATCCGTGATTGATGAAGCGGTGCTGCAGATTGCTTTTCGTTGGTGAAGTTTGTAGTTTGATATATACAAGGCTCCAGTTGGCGAAGCCGACGTTCGATTTGTACAAGGTGCTCCGATTGATTGAGCTGACGGTTTGCTATATACAGGACTTCGATTGGTGAGGCCGACATGTGATTTGTACAGGGCGCTCCAATTGGTTGGCCAATGGTTTTCTATTTACAAGACTTCGATGAGTGAAGTCGTCATGCGATTTGTACACGATACTCCGATTGATTGAGCAGACGGTTTGCTATTTATAGATTTCTGTGTCAGCTGTTTGATTCCAAAGCACCTGCAAATGATTCAAGAGTTAGCCTTAGTTGTTCTCGAAAATTCAATGTAAAAGGAGGAGAGATAATCTTAGGCAAGTGGTGGGTCCGTCATTTGCCCCAGTGTGGTCCCAGCTATTCTGTACTCCATGTTGACCCTGCACTCAAAGAAAACTTCTTAGTAGGGGGAGTTGGTTTGCGTCGATCGTAGTATTGATTTGCCCTTGCCTTTGACATGATTGCACCAGGGAGTTCGGTAAATGGAACAAATTAATTTATATTATTTTAGAAAATATTTTGAAAATACTTATTTCTTTTTAGGCAAACGCCGTCATCCCGGATTATGACATGTTACAAAAGGTTCTCCACATGCGAATGTATCACTTCGAGAACTTTATCCCGTTGAGGTCGATCTTCCATGGTGTCGCTCATAACGCGGCTACTTGTTGTTGTGACTACGCCCTAATTAAGGCTAATGCATTACAGAGGTTTCCTAAGGTTATGACCGAACCCTTTCAGGTTGCCTATGTATCCAAAACAGAATCTGGTCTGGACGTAGTTCATGGGATATTGATGAAATGTGATGAAATGACTGAGCCTAACTCAGACAGCCTACGTGTCCAAAACTCAATTAGGTCGGAATATAGTTCAATTATAACAGATGCAAAATGATGAGATTAAGAAATGAAAAATGGCCGAGTCTAACTTAGACATCCTACGTATCCAAGTGGAATCAGGGCAAAACGTAGTTCAATTACAAAAGACAACTGAATCCGATGAGGATTGCCTACGTATTCCTTTTTGAGTAAATCAAGCCGGCGTAATTCCCGAACAACATAAAAAATGATATTTGGCTTTTCTATTACAAGGCAAAGGGGGAGAGAAACCGAACCCTACGTGGGTTGCCTACGTATCCATCTGTGGGAAGTCAGGTTGAATGTAGTTTTGTGTCATCAAAATCCTAACTCTATCTGTCTTCGGGCATAATATCTCTTGATTGCGTCCGAGTTGATCAGCTTCATGCTGACTCTTCCATCCATTTATGCTAAGATTAGAGATCCACCAGACAGTGCTCTGAGGACCACGTAAGGACATTGCCAGTTTGGTGCAAACTTCCCTTTAGCTTCTTCTTGATGGGGAAAGATTTTCTTCAGAACCAACTGCCCTAGAGTGAATTGGAGAGGCTTCACTCTTTTGTTAAAAACATTAGCCATCATGTTCTGGTATAACTGACCATATCATATTGTATCCATTCTTTTCTCGTCAATGAGCATGAGTTGTTCTTGCTTGACCCGTATCCACTATGCGTCATCTAATTTTGCCTCTTGAATGACTCTTGAGGACGGTATCTCAACCTCTGTGGGTATCACTGCTTCAGTTCCATATACCAACATGTATGGCGTTGCCCCAGTGGATGTTCTCATGGTAGTCCGAAAACCCAGTAAAGCAAAAGGTAGCTTCTCTTGCCATTGTCTGTGATTGATCACTATCTTTCGCAGAATCCTCTTGATATTCTTGTTAGTTGCCTCGACTGCCCCATTCATTTGTGGTCTATAAGTTGTGAAATTGCGGTGGACAATTCTAAACTTCTCGCGGATTTCCCTCATGGGGTCGCTATTGAGGTTGGAAGCATTGTCAGTGATGATAGACTTTTGTATCCCAAGTCTGCAAACGATGTTGTTCCGGACAAAATCTGCCACCACCATCTTTGTGTCGGCCTTGTAAGTAGATTCCTCAACCTATTTGGTGAAATAGTCGATGGCTACCAAAATAAAACAATGTTTGTTAGACGATGCAGGTTCTATGGGTCCTATCATGTCCATGCCCCAGGAAGCAAAAGGCTAGGTGAAACCTATTACATTTAACTCATTTGGTGGAACCCGGATGAAGTCTACGTGAATCTGGCACTGGTGACACTTCTGCACGTAGCGGATGCTTTCGCTTTCCATAGTCATCCAAAATTATCCAGCTCTCAAAATCTTTTTGGCTAACGTGAACTAGTTCATGTAGGGTCTGCACATCCCTGCATGTGTTTCTTCCAACAGTCTGGTTGCTTCGGCAGTGTCTACACATCTCAGCAAACCTAAGTCTGGGGTCCTCCTGTACAAAACTTCTCTGTTGAGCAAATATTTGTTTTCCAACCTCTTGAGGGCTCGCTTCTGACCATTAGTAGCATTTTCTGGGTACTCCTGGGTCACAAGGAACTTCTTGATATCGTGATACCAATGTTTACCATCTGGTTCTTCATTCACATGGAAGTAATAGGCATGTTGATCCTTGATTTCTATCTCGATGGGGTCGATGTAGTTCTTGTGTGGATGCTGAATCATAGATGATAAGGTCACAAAGGGTGTCAGCGAACTCGTTCTGAATTCTACGGACGTGAATCTGGCACTGGTGACACTTCTGCACACCATAGTCATCCAAAAGTATCCAACTCTCACAATCTTTTTGGCTAACGTGAACCCGTACATGTGGGGTCTGCACATAATTGCATATATTTCTTCCAACAGTCTGGATGCTTCGACGGCGTCTACACATCTCAACAAACCAAAGTCTGGGATCCTTCTGTACAAGACTTCTCCGTTGAGGAAAACGTTGTTTTCCAACCTCCTGGGGCTCGCTTCTGACCATTAGTAGCATTTTTTGGGTACTCTTGGGTCGCAAGGAACTTCTTGATTGTGATACCAAGTTTTACCATCCGGTTCTTCATTCACATGGAAGCAATAGGCATGTTGATCCTTGATTTCTATATCCATGGGGTCTATGTAGTTCTTGTCTGGATGTTGAATCATAGATGTTAAGGTCACAAGGGCGTCGGCGAACTCGTTCTGAATTCTAAGGACGTTCTTGAACTATATCTTCTTGAACTTCTTGCATAGCTCTTTCACACAGTGCAGGTACGACAGTGTCTTGACATTCTTAGTTGACCATTCTTCTTTGACTTGGTGCATCAACAAATCGGAATCTCCTATAACCAAAAGTTCTTTGATGTTCATGTCGATTGCCATTCTGATTCTGAGGATGCATGCCTCGTATTCAACCATGTTATTAGTACAAGGGAATCTAATCTTTCCCGATGCTGGATAGTGTTGTCCAGATTTCGAAATCAAGACTGCCTCAATCCAGACTCTTTTAAAGTTTGCTGCTCCATCGAAAAACATCCTCCACCCAGGGTATGATTCTGCAATATCTCCCCCGGTAAATAGTACTTCTTCATTGGGGAAATACGTGGCATGTGGTTCATAATCCCCATCCATTGGATTCTCATCTAGGTGATCGGCTAAATCTTGTCCTTTGATAGACTTCTAAGTTATGTACACAATGTCAAATTTGCTAAGGAAAATTTTCCATGTAGCTAGCTTTTCGGTAGGCATTGGCTTCTGAAAAATGTACTTGAGCGGATCGAGCCGAGATATCAAATGCGTGGTGTATGCCGAAATATAATGCCATAGCTTCTGAGCAATCCAAGTCAGAGCACAATAAGTACATTCTATCAAAGTATACTTGGCCTCGCATGGTGTGAACTTCTTACTTAAGTAGTAGATGGCCTGCTCCTTTCTCCCAGTTTCATCATGCTGCCCCAATATGTAGCCGAAGGCATTCTCCAAGACTGAAAAATAGAACAACAATGGTATCCTTGGTTCAAGGTGAACCAGCACTAGCGGGTTTGAAAGATACTCTTTGATTCTATCGAAGGCCTTCTGGCACTCCCCCTTCCATTTCGTGGTAGCATCCTTGTTTAGTAGCTTAAAATGGGTTCACAGATTAGTATGGACTGGGCTATGAAGCAACTGATGTAATTCAATCTTCCCAAGAAACTCATGATATCTTTCTTGCTCTTTGGTGGTGGTAATTCCTGGATGGCCTTGATTTTCGATGGGTCCAGTTCTATCCCTTTCATGCTTACAATAAAACCAAATAGTTTTCTAGCAGGGACTCCGAACGTGCATTTTGCTGGATTCAGCTTCAAATTTTACCTTCGCAGGCATTCAAAAAAATTCCTCAAGTCATCCAAGTGATCTGAACTCTTTCGAGATTTATGATGATATCATTCACATACACTTCAATTTCCTTATGAATCATGTCGTGAAAGAGGGTTGTCATGGCTCTCATGTAGGTGGCGCATGCGTTCTTGAGACTGAACGACATAACCCTATAACAATAGACTTCCCAAGGAGTGGTGAAAGCTTTCTTATCTGTGTCTTCCTCGTGCATTAAGATTTGGTGGTATCCAGCAAAACAATCCACAAACAACTATAGTTCATGCTTCACACACTTGTTGATGAGAATGTGGATATTTGGTAAGGGGAAATCATCCTTTGGACTGGATTTGTTAATATCCCACTAATCCACATATATTCTGATCTTTCCTTCCTTTTTGGGCACTGGGACGATGTTTGCCAACTAGCTTGGATAGCTGGTGACACTTACTACATTTTCTTCTATTTGTTTGGTCACCTCTTCCTTTATCCTTAGACTTAAATCAGGTTTTAACTTCCCGTGCTTCTGCTTGACCATAGGTCTTGTAGGGTTAGTGGGTAGTCGATACAAGACAATGTCAGTGTCCAATTCTGCAATTCTTCCCCTAGTTCAGCATCCCTTATAGTTGGTGTCTTGATGTCAGTTCCTTCACAATATTCTTCAATCATATTCACGAATATCTTTCCCATCCCGTCAAAGATATCATCTTCGGGTGTTGAACTCTATCTCGTACTTGAAACATGCTCTGGCACAAAAACCTTTTTCCCAGAGCTAACGGTGCGGGTTTTCTCTTTTGGACGCTGATATCCTATGCCGGCCCTTCCTTTCTGCCCATTGTGTTCAATTGGCTCTATGATCCCATCTAACTTGGATCCCAACCATGTTCATGGCCTATATCCATATTTCATCATCTCCCTCATGGACATCTTGGATCTGTATGGCGATTACTTTCACAGATTCTATTCAGTCATCTCTATCTCAGCAGTCTACATGATTTCTACAGCATGGAAGGGGACTCCGTCTAGTCCCTCAATGAATGGGACAGCATACTCTAAATAGGCAGAGTGACCCCACTCGCAGTGGACCACGATCCTTTGGCATCCCCACTCGAATGTTATGCATTGGTGCAAGGTAGACGGTATGGCCCTTGCCATATGTATCCAGGGCCTGCCCAGCAGAAAATTGTAGGAAGA
>AWOL01S0145294.1:0-16589 GCA_000715115.1 Nicotiana otophora
GCACTAGAGCTTCCAGAACTCATGTTTCTAGACCCAAAAGCATCAAATCCCAAAGACATTGTTCCAAATTATTACCAAATAGGAGAAAGAATCAACTGTAATCCACTGAAAAACTATACGGAAACACAGAAACAGAATATTGAAATACTGAAACAGTATACGGAAACACAGAAACAGAATATTGAAATACTGTAGCTGTCGGAATAGTACTGTAGCTGTCGGAATAGTACTGTAGCTGCCGGAAAAAAACTCAAAGTTTTTGGAATGAAATGAAAACAGTAGGGGTAGGATTGGAATTACCAGGCGACCCAACTGTTCTGAAGGAAGATTTTCAAAAAATGGCTGGAAGTGGTCGTACGCGCCGGCGCGTGAGCTTCTGGTGGCGCGTGGAGGCGCGTGAGGAGGCTGCTGCCGGAGTTTTTCACTGGGATTTGGTCGCCGGACAATGACGACTCTTGTGGTAGTGTTGGATTTTGCGCAACACTGACAGAAATGAAGTAGATAGAAAACAACCTTAAAAAAGTACTGATTTCTCTTTTCCGGAATCGCTGGAATTTATGCAGAGCGATTTCTCTTTCCCGGAATCGCTGGAATTTATGCACAGCGATAAGTCTCTCACAATTGCTCTGATACCATGTGAGAGGGCATGGGACAAAATATGTTATTGATATTGGATGAACAATACAATACAAGAGGTCCTTATTTATAGCTATACTATACAAGGACATACTACTCTTCTACCAATGTGGGACAATACTACACTATATACATGCTGTAAACTAACAGTGGCAAAAAGCATAGAATAGCGCCAAAATATATTGGGGCTTAAAGCACAAAATGCAATTAAAGCATGGTTTTAATGGGAAAAAATTGCTAAAAACAAAGAAAAATGTATTTAATGCAAGAAACAATAACTAATATACACGCAGTTGTTATATGGAGAACAGATTATTTAAAAAGAAACTATAATTAAGAGATATATATGAAGAAAAAGTCAAGTCAATTAAGTTCACATACTATTTCATATTTTCTGATTTACATGTAAATGTTAAGTTCTTTTTGTAAATATTATTTTATATACTAAATTTTCAAATCTTTTTTCTAATCACTAAGGAAAATGTTCTTAATAATAAATGTTCCATTTTTGCCGACTATATTTATTGTAGTGTTGCCCTCTTAAAGGAGGTGCCGGACTGTATGGGCAATGAGCGGCAAGCCTTTTCAACGAGGAGCTTGCACTGAAGCACCCAACCTGAGCTTCATGGTAGCTTCAGGTCTTAAACCCGCCTCAAACAAGCACGCACTCTTTCACATATGGCTCACTGTTTTTATGAGATCTAATATTCAACAAGACTAAAAATAGCAGGAAAGCAAAACCACATAAATGAAACATGCTCAAACTCTAAGCTAAGAACACAAGACCAATTGTTACCTTCTTGATCAAATTTTTTCTTGAGCTCTTCATGGGATAAGAGTGTTTGCAAGCCATCCAGCATCTGAAAAGAATCACCACAAACAGATAGATTTTATCATATAGCTACAGAACTTGATCTAGTCTAGGATTAATTAGGATTAAGCTTTTGGAAACAAGGAATTACAAGCAAAAACAGTGTGAAGCTCACATTTCATTGGTTCAAACTCTCATAGTGCTGGAGACTATCCAAGGTTGATTCAGAGCTTCAACTAGATAGGTCTTTGCATAAATCATCGAAGAAAAGAAGCAAGAAAATTGAAGAGGTAGCTATACACAATGTCTTTTCCAGGGATTAGGTGCAATGCTAGGTGCACCCTTAGCAGGGCAAAGAGACAGGTAGGCCTCATCTTTCAAGAATCTTTGCAGACAGACAAGGGCATCAGTGTAGAATCCAAGAGCCCAATATGCCCACAATGATTCATGGCTGACACGAGAGGCATACTATTGAAATTTCTTCTTTAACACTCCATTCAAAAGGGTTTAAGCAAAATGTATCAAACTTAGAAGAAGCTCATGGTTTTCCTTATTGTCAATGTGAGAAACCTACAATGTCATGCATCCGATAGTCCAGATGATACCAATGCTTGAAAGTCAATACTCAGTCAAAATAATAACAAAGTAAGAAACAACTAAGTTAACTTAATTATAGACAAGAAAGTTTTCCTACAAATGGGCTGGCTTCAACATCCAAAGGATAACTTGCCAAGATACGCAAACAATAAATTTGCTTGTAGTCACAAAAGTTTTCCTACCAATGGACTGACTTCAACATCCAAAGGATGGCTTGCCAAGCTACGCAACTCAGAAAACTTTTGCATTACAACCATAGCTAGCTGTTATAACTCATAAAACGTTCGTACTACAACCAGCTAACTTTCTTAGAGTATTCTTATTCCATTTTCATATAAGCATCGGCCTTTCCATCCAGTTCGAAAGAAAGAATAAAAGATAAATTTAGAAGGAACTCATATATAATATACCACAAAGATTTACAATGATTACTAGATGATCTTCCAAGTACTACATAGCCTCCTTTATAGAGGGGCTAGGAGGTTATTACAAGACAAACTTATCTACAAGTGGGTCCCATTAGACATGTGAAAGATCCTTAGGTAAAAAACTATTATACATGACAACAACAGCAGTAAACCTAGTGTAATCCCATAAGTGGGGTCTGGGGAAAGTAATATGTATGTAGACTTTACCCTTACCTTGTAAAGATAGAGAGACTGTTTTCGCTAGACCTTTGGCTCAAGGGACGGTGAAAAGGAAGCAACAAACAATAACAAGAAGGAAATAAGATAACAAAAGCGAACAATATAGCAAATAGAAACAGAGATCTATGAATAAGAAAATACAAAAATTGTAGTAATACTACTGGTAAGACTAGGAGAAACTCTCGACTACCTGTCAACCTTCAACCGTAATTCTCGACATCCACACCTTCTTATCGAGTATCATGTCCTCGATAAGTTGAAGCAATGTCATGTCCTGCCTAATCACCAATCTCCCGTACTTCTTGGGTCTACCTCTACCCTTTTTCAGACCCGCCATGGCCCACCTCTCACACCTCCTAAACAGGGCCACTATGCCTCTCCTCTTCCTCTTCACATGCCCAAACCACTTCAGCCTCGATTCCCGTATCTTTTCGTCCTTAGGGGCCACTCTCACCTTATCCCGAATAACTTCTTTCCTAATCTAATCTTTCCTAGTATGCTCGCACATCCATCTCAACATCCTCATTTCTGCCACTTCCATCTGCTAGACATGGGATTTCTTGACTAGCTAACATTCAGCCCCATACAACATAGTCTGTCAAACCACCACTCTGTAAAGTTACCCTTTTTAAGTCTTAATGGCACATTTGTATCCCCAAAAAAACCAGATGTGAACCTCCACTTCATCCACCCGGCTCCAATACGATGAGTGAGATCCTCGTCAATCTCCTTGTTACCCTGGATACAAACTCAAGATACTTGGAACTATTTCTCTTGGGGATAGACTTGACTAAGCTTCACATCTACTTCGTGAGTCCCCTCACAGAACTTGCACTCCAAGTATTTTGTTTTGATCCTGCTCAACTTGAAATCTTTAGACTCCAGGGTTTGTCTCCAAACCTCCAGCATAGCTTTAACCCCACCTCGCCTCTCGTCAATCAGTACTACGTCATCGCCATCTGCAAATAACATACACCATGGCACTTCCCATTGAATGTGTCGCGTCAGCACATCTATCGCCAGGTACAAACGGGCTAAGACAACTTGTGAAAGCATGTGAAAGAGGGGTAATATACATCACAAAGCATGTGAAAGTTGGGTGATATATATGGCAAAGTGTGTGGAAGTGGGGCCCGGGGAGTATGAAAATATGAGAATTTGTCTTGGTATGGGAAGATGATTTTTAGGGTTTTTGGCAGGGATTAAGGTGAGAATAGCATGGGTTAAGATTCAAATCCTCATTATCGGCTGACGTCGATTCTGCTTCGTATCTGGCCTTATCTTCTAGGCTTCGTTTCAATTATCTTTTGTAGTACCACTTGGTGCTTGACGATCATGTCGTGTTCCTTCTCTTTTCTTGGTGGAATGTGAGGTGTAATATATAGTCTCAACCTGGCGACGTCATGGGTGATTTTATATCGGATGACTTCGTAAAGCATCTAGTACTCCTCTGTTGCTTCTCGGATCCGTTCCGAATGGGGATAAGTGTGGTACAACTTGCCCATATCTCTCTTGGATACAATTATTTTGTTGGAAGATAATTCTTTGTGCTTTTTTGTATTCTTCTTTCATGGATAAAATAGAGACGAAATATTTCCACCAGAATGATATTTCTACTAGTGCCTGGACCTTTCCGTTGATAATCTTCACAGGTCTATGGAACATGAATATCTTCGTTTTGTAGGAATCTTTGAAGCATTTCATCCAATACCTTCGAGGCTTGAACCACAATAGAAACACTTTAAGAGCAGGTTCAATGTTGTCAAAGTCCTTGAACGAATTGCACTTGAATTCCATGAAAATATAATACTTGTGACATAAGTACCACAAGAACCATAAAAGTTCTTGGGGAAAATCTCTAGCTTGTGTTGTGAATATGTGACAAAATGAATATTCTGGATTGACCCCGTATGGTTTAAAAATGGATCCTCCGTGTTGCGGAAAAGCCCGGAGCTCGTAGTAAGTTCCTTCCATTATGATGGATGGATCAAAGGGATTTATGAGGTTGAATAACACTGATGGGTGATCTATCGGTTTTAATAAACTGGTTCCTGGTACATTTGTAAACATAAAGATATGGCTGGTTGGATTTTGTTTTGACTTCATCTTCTCTGGCGAAAATCTTTTTGAGAATTCTTCTAGTCGAGATAGAAAATCTCAAAAAGATTTTCACCAAAGAAGATGAGGTCAAAATAAAAGCCCACCAGCCAGATCTTTATGTTTACGAATGTCTCAGAAAACAGTTTATTAAAACCGACATATCACCCACCAGAGTTATTCAACCTCATAAATCCCTTTGATCCCTCCATCATAATGGAAAGAACTTACAACGAGCTCTACACTTTTCTGCAACACGGATGATCCATTCTTAAACCATCTGGGGTCAATCAGAATATCCATTTTGTCACGTATTCATAGCACAAGCCAGAGAATTTCCCAAGAACTTTCATGGTTTTTCTAATGCTTATGTCACCAGTATTATATTTTCATGGAATTCAAGTGCAATGTGTTCAAGGACTTTGACAACATTGAACCTGCTCTTAAAGTGTTTCTATTATGGTTCAAGCCTCATAGGTATTGGATGAAATATTTCAAAGATTCCTGCAAAGCGGAGATATTCATGTTCCATAGACTGGTGAAGATTATTAACAGAATGGTCCAGGTAGAAGCAAAAATATCATTCTGGTGGAAATTTTCCATCTCCATTTTATCCATGGAAGAAGAATACATCAAAGCACAAAGTATTATCTTCCAGCAAAATAAGTATATTCCAAGAGAAATATGGCCAAAGGAATGGGCAAATTGAAATTATACCAGCACTCATCCCCATTGGGAATGGGTCCGAGAAGCAGCACAGGAACACCAGACACTTTACGAAAGCATCCGATATAAAATCACTCATGATGTCGCCAGGTTGAGACTACATAATTGATGTTACATCTCAAACTCTACCAACAGAGGAGAAGGAACACAGCGGAACAAGATCATCAAGCACCAAGCGGTACTACACAAGATAATTGAAAAGAAGCCCAGAAGACAAGGCCAGATACGGTGCAGAATCGACGCCAACCGATAATGAGGATTTGAACCTTAACCCATGCTATTCTCATCTTAATCCCATATTACCGGCCAAAAAACCCTAAAAATCATCTATCCATATCAACAAAAAAATTCTCATATTTACATACTCTCTGGGGCCCACTTTCACATGCTTTCACATGTTTCCACATGCTTTGTCATATATATCACCCTTCTTTCACATGCTTTCACATGCTTTGTCATGTATATTACCCATTTTTCACATACTTTCACAAGCTTTGTCATGTATAATAGTTATTTTAGCTAAAGTCCTTCACATGTCGAAGGGAACCCACTTGTAGATAAGTTTGTCTTGTAATAACCTCTTATCCCCTATATAAAGGAGGTTATGTAGTACTAAGAAGATCATCTAGTAACCATTGTAAATTTTTGTGATATATTATATACGAGTTCCTTCTAAATTTCTCTTTTGTTCTTTCTTTCGAAATGGATGAAAAGGTTGATCCTTATATGAAAATGGACTAAGAATAATCTAAGAAAGTTAGCTAGTTGTAGTACGAACATTTTCTAAGTTATAACAGCTAAAGCTGGTTGTAAAACAAAAGTTTTCCGAGTTGCATAGCTTGACAAGCCATCCTCAAGATGTTGAAGCCAGCCCATTGGTAGAAAAACTTTTGCGACTATAAGCAAATTTACTGTTTGTGTGGCTTGGTAAGCCATCCTCTGGATGTTGAAGCCAGCCCATTTGTACGGAAATTTTCATGTCTATAATTAAGTTTAACTTAATTAGTTGTTTCTTACTTTGTTATTATTTTGGTATCAAAGCATCAAATACATTTTGGAACTAGCATGCAAATAATTTACCTATTCAAGTGGAAATACTTCACCATATCTCAATTTCAAGCAGGAAATGGTTTATACAAGAGATGAAATAGAATAACTGCTTCAGAATACTGAAAAGACCATTTTTCTTCAACACACAGATCCTCACCTGTGGAAACGGAATACACTTGCTCCCAGGTACATGTCCACTTCTTATTCCTTTTCGAGGCTCTGGTGCAACACCATCAAACCTAAAAAGGTGCAAAACAGAACTCTAGATAAATAAACAAATATTGATTAACTCTAGAAAAAATTAAGCTTGCTTAAAATGAATTCTGGAAAATTTTACACATTAAAACAGTTCCACTTGCTTCAGTCAAGTGTAGTAGATTTTGAATTTATGGCCTCTATTATCTCCTTTTAATAAAAGCTTATTTCCTAATCTAATGTCAGGTACATTTATCTTTAATTATCCAAAAAAACATAAACTGTTACTCCACACCAACATATCTTATGTTTGTACGTCTTTGGGTACCACATCGATGTAGCTTTGTTTTAAACTTAAAACAGAAGAGAGCAGCATCTGTATTATAGCTAAATGAAAAGAGAAGATATGCACAATTACTCATTCTTGGACAAGCAATACTGCGCCTAGCTTCCATGATATGACTATGCAGAAACAATAATTCTTGAAAATAAAAATGACTAAGAAAGCAACTTCACCAAAACAACTTGAAATGTGGATATGACCTAACCTGTAAAAACTACTCTTAAGATGATTTTTCCTAGACCATCATGATACAGTACCTAAAAGACAGCAGAAATCAATATTTTTTTATTTCTAAGCAAAGTGATGGCGCCAATAAGGGAAGAAATCCTACTGTAGAAGATAATGTGAGAATGCTCCCTCTTTTTTTATGACCGAGAAATACGTTTGGAACCGACGCTTTGGGCCAACTGCAACCTTCGGAACTCGGGGACAATGGGTCCGCCCCTCTACCCTTCTCCACTTAAAAGCTAAAGTTAGTTTGCTCGGCACAGGACTCCAACCTGTGACCTAGACACAACTTCCTCAACCTTTGCCAAGTGAGTAACCCGTGGGGGCAATGTGAGACTGCTCCTTTCACATCAGTTAAAAAAAGAAGTTGCTATAATATTCTAAATCTGTAAAGAAAACATATATAAGCAGCCCTTACCTATTTAAGACATTACATAATGAGTGGTCCATTCATGAACCAGTAGATATGTGAGATGTCTTAAAACACTAATAAATCCTTACTCCATAACTATGGTGAATTTGAGCAGATCAAAGAAGGATATATTTGCAACATCTTCAGGATTCCATTTCCCTAGGGTAACCACTGAAATATCTGATTTTTCCTACTAGCTAAGGCACATTAATTGGAGCCATTGCTAAATGTTTAATTTGGCTATGCCGACAGTCACATCAGGAGTAGTAGGGTTCTGCCCTCATGTCCTAAACATAATGTATCATAAGAAAGAAAAAATTTCATATATTCGATCACGGCCATCTAGATGACAAGACATGCCAAAATATATTACTCCGACCTTTCTAATCATAAAACATAATAAGGCAAAAGACTCTTTGACTAGCATATTGAAGAAATTATTCAAAAGTAGAGTATCCAGCAACGTCCTATAGATGACAAGACATGCCAAAAGATATTACTCCCGCATCTCTAATCATACGACATATTTGCCAAGGCACAAAGACTATTTGACTAGCATATTGAACTAATTGTTGAAAAGGAGAGCATCACCTCATTAGTTAACTTTGTGCTTTTAATGAAGTTGAAATCTTTGAGGTATGGGATGGTCCAATAAAAAATCACTACTATTCGTAGCACATGTGAAACATTTTGAAACTTAATGTGTCACATAAATTAGGAGGGAGAAGTAAAATCTAATGGTCACAAAGGCTATAATTGCTTCAAGAACTAACTGACAAAAATAAAATATATAAATAACTTTCTCATCTTGGTACATGTATTGTTGAGCAAATAGCTTAGCATATTAGTCTATCACGTATAAAAAAAATTAGTTCGCAGACATAATGAAGTACCTAGCTTTGGATCGAGCATCTATATGCTGATATGTTTTGTCTTCAATGTTCCTTTTAACCTGAGAATATAAACAAATTATATCTCCCAATCTATAACTAAGCTAGAATTAATGACAAAAAATCACAAATATAGTTAAATATGGATAGCATATTGAAAGATCAATCTTGTTGACATATGTAAAAATAAGGACAAAGATTGTGTTCGCATTTTTTCCCATATTGGACTATCATACAGTCATCCAACAGTTGATATTCACAAAGAGCGGCAATAACCAGTTTCACCAGACAATGAAACAAACCTAAGCAGAAAACAACCAATAAAGGTCATAATCCTAGATTTTCTTCAGAAACTCAGTGGAGCTCTCACAGTCACTCAAGGAAACTGGAGCAGGATTTTGCAGAATAAAGTTGCACTAAGGGTCACAAATATGAATCAACAAGCTGCTTAATACCTACTAATCACAATCTGTTACTAGTTCGGTTCATGTTGTCCCTTTTCTCTAGACCTACCATCCATCAGCTCTAAATTGTATCTGGAACAAGAAATAATGTAATTATAAGTAGCTTGAATCTGTATACAGCCTAGGTCTTGATAATCCAGAAAAGTTCCTTGCCATTACCACCAGCTTCGGTGACACATGGCTAGATGCTGCTCCCAGCAAGTGCTGTAGGCAGAAAGCACAACAAGGAAACCAACCTGATCGAGATTCCAGACAAGATGCGGCTGAAACTTGGTCTCGAAGGTAGTAGGTCCAACCTGAACAAAAAACAATTCTAAGAGAAATATTAAAACAATATACATTAAATGCACAATTTCAGAAGCTACAAAGAGAGGGAGAGTGAAAATGTACCGACAATTTTTATAAGGCAAGAAAAACTGATGTTTCAACTCTATTTACATATATTCCAAAGGGAAAAAAGGTACTTGCAAAGATTCATCATATTCATGCTCCAAGAAGACAGAGCTTGAAAGAAAATAGAAAATTGTCAAATATCATATCATTTACTTCGAAAAGCTTCATGCTATGGAAAGCAACATTAGTTAGTTGAAACTTTTGGCACTGCAGTAAACAGAAGAAATTACCAAAAGCTCCAATTTATAATCCTTGATGTTAAACTTACATGTCGAGATAGAATGCAAGAGTTTTAAAATTCAATTAATCCGTAAAAGTTGGATATCATTATGTTACAGTCTTACAGAAACACTATATATGCTCTCAATCTATTGGTCAGAGCAAATGTAGGAATACAAGGTTCTCTGATACCACCTTGTCACAGCCTAGGTCTTAAACTAAGCGTGCTTGCAGCACTTGTGACAGTTTGGAAGGTAAGGTAAATTTTATAAATGATTCAGCACAAAGACTGCTGTTTTAACTGTACCACTTGGACAGTTTGCTTTCGCGATTGAACATGTGGAAAAGTACGTAACGCAATCCTATATCTGACCAATACTGTCACCCCGTGGCACAGAAAGAAAGTTGACATGGAGAAGGGTCTTTGTTACAGTGGCACTTGGGGACCAGTTCAAGACTGAGCTCAAAAACCAGTCCTATCCTGTCAATGTCATATATGAGGCTTGGCGGAAGTTGAAGGAGTCGAAGCAAACTGACACCATCGAAAGACTATGTAAAGGAATTCACAACCCTCAGGCTTCAAATCCCTAACCTAACTGGAGATCTCCTATTCCATTCCATGGATGACCTTATAGAGGGTACATGAATATGAGATTGACCATCTTCAGTGGCTCCTAGTACCTTCCGATTAAGTTATGATACATGACCACGACTCTTAATGCTTTGGTTGTCGGTTAAGTTTGACCATGATTTCGTCTCCAACCTTGTTTCAGGACTTGCATGTATTTTTCCCGTGATGCTGATCAGGTGATACACTATTGGCAGTGATTTTAGGTTACGAAGTGGAAACATTCCCTATTGTCTACCTTCCCCAGTATTTGGGAGCAAAATTTAAAGACCTTGGTGCTTGGTGAAGTTTCATTAATAGATGTGAGAAGAAGCCAACTCCCTGTAAGAAGCAATACTTATCTTTAGGGGAAAGACTTACACTGGCCGATAGCGTTTTGGATGACATCCTTACCTACTTGATGTCCTTACTGCCTATACTTTCCAGTGTTGGAAAGAAATTGAATAACATAAGAAGCAATTTTTCTATAGGAAGGCAATTCTGAGAAGACGAGAAAGATCTAGTCATATGGTCTACTGTATCCATGGAAAAAAACTGTGGAGCAGGAGTCAAGAACTTGAAATATCATAACAAAATCCTACTCTTCAAATGGCACTGGAGACATCGTGACAGCAGAAATAGCAGTGGGAGAATGTAATAGATGTTTAGCATGGCAAAGTTTATCAATGTGTACTAAACTGGAGATGTATCAACAAGATTCCAAAATATGAAGAGGAAGTCTCAAGACCATTTACAGAAGAGAGAGTATCCATTATGCAGTAGATGCTTTCCGTGTGAAGATCCCTTAGAATCAGTGCATCATCTCTTTCTACGTTGCAGACAAGTCTGGCAGATCTGGAAAATCAGTGATATTGGAGGTTTTTTTTTTTTGGATTCCCCTTTGATCCCCCTTTGTTGGAGCTATTGCTCCTTTGGTGACTCGAACCCACGACCCTGGGATTGTAGGTGGGGAGTGCTGACCATCGGAGCAACCCCTCTTGTCGACCTTGGAGGTTAAAGTCCCCACAAAAGTAGCATGTTTTGGGTGGATTGTAAGTCATGCTGCTCGCTTGACTCGACACAATTTACAGAAGATAGTGAAAAAGAGTTCGAGTCACCCCTAGAGCAAGGTGGGGAGTTCTTGGAGGGAAGGAGCCGAGGGTC
Source organism: Nicotiana otophora (assembly GCA_000715115.1). Taxonomy (NCBI): domain Eukaryota; kingdom Viridiplantae; phylum Streptophyta; class Magnoliopsida; order Solanales; family Solanaceae; genus Nicotiana; species Nicotiana otophora. The sequence goes on from AWOL01S0145294.1 coordinate 11,480, forward strand.
TATCGGAAACAGCCTCTCTACCCCAGGGTAGGGGTAAGGTCTGCGTACACACTACCCTCCCCAAACCCCACTACTGGGATTATACTGGGTTGTTGTTGTTGTTGTTGTTGTAATGAAAAAACAATTACATAAGAGCTATGTTGCTCGGACTCTCCGAAAATGTTGCCGGTTGAGTGTCGGATCCTCTAAAAATAGTATATTTTTGGAGGATCCGACACGGGTGCGGCATCATTTTGGAAAGTCTGTGCAACATAGCATAAGTGAGAATATCCATTGTGCAGTAGATGCTTTTAGTGTGAAGATTCCTTAGAATAAGTCAATCATCTCTTTCTTCATTGCAGATAATTCTGGCAGATATGGAAAAAGATTCTAACTATAGTTGGGTTTATTTGGGACATGCCAAGAGATTTCAAGCAATCTCTCAACAGTTGACAAGAGCAAAAGACTGGAAAGAATAAGAAACAGATTTGGTGCTCCATACTTTTGTGTATAATCTGGACTATATGGTTAGAAGGGAATCATAGGTGTTAAAGAGAAAACCAACGTATAACCTTTGTAAAGTATCGTCATCTTCACTATTTGTATTTTTCAAACAAAGTGAATAGAGTTAAGGAGCTAGGAAACATGATGGATTTAATTGACTCCTTAAGCATAAAGTAGGAGTTTTTAAGTCCACCTCTTGTACACAAAGCAAAGGAGAACAGAATCTAAAAAGACAGTCTGACTTGACTTTTAAGCAAAAGTTGACATCCCTTACATAACGAAGGTTAAACATGAAACCCAGAAGTAGACACCCTCTTGTCCATTGAGCCCTCCGGATATTCAGGAAGCACCAAGAAAGACAATTCTTAAACAAAATTTGGTATGATGCAGCAAAAGTCCAAGAATACAGCCTATCTCAGAGAATATTGTCCTATTACAGTATTGCATCAAAAGGTGCTATGCTTTAGAATGGTTAAAGAAAAATTAACTTTTTTGTGGAAATCTTGTTTTTTCAAAGGATATTCAAGCACAGTAAGCTCATAGGAAACAGTATTTATCTTACCATTTGTCCTTGATATACTTTCTCTATTGCCTCACTGGCAGCGCTAGCTTTCAGAATCGCGTCACCAGATGCACTTGATTCGACATCATATTCTGAAGCACGCCATCTTGGCAAGCCACCATCCAAAACCCAAACTTTGTCATGTCCAAAAGCTCGAAACATCCTGATTACCGATTTTGCTATCGATTAGTCACTTTTGGATGACATGGGCTTATCCGCCTTTTATCATCAAATGAATAACTCACCACCAAACACGAGCCGCACTGAAAATGCCCTTGCCATCGTATACGACGACACCATCTTTGTTTTTGATACCAAGAGCAGATACAGCAGCTGCAAATGCTTCTTCAGATGGCAACATATGCGGCAACTGATAAATCAACCAATTAATGAAGCTTTTTATACCATAAAAGGTGATGACATCCATCTCAAAAGCATGTCGGATGACTAGCTAAAGCATCTACTACAAGTGTAGAAACAGATGGGACTAAAATGAAACAAAGATGGTACAATACTGAAGCCAGAGAAGGTTAGTAACTTGCCTTTACATAGAGCAAAATCATTCTTTGAAGAGGAGAAAAAAATTTAGCAGGGAAGATGTCTCACATTTGTAGTTCGGTCAGATATTCCATCCACATCAAAGAACAGTGCTCCAGGTATGTGCGCGACCTGTTCAAAGCAAAGTTAGAAAAATTCTACCAGAAAAAACAGAAAGAAGGGCACTGTTGAACAAATTACCATAAAAGAAACTAATGAGAAAATGAAAATTGCTTGTTTATGAACATATTTACTACAAAGCAATCAAAGAATCAAGATAAAGCAGTGTCATCAAACAAAAATTTCTTAGGAGCCACCACCTGATACTCCTGAAGTGGATTTCTCTGCTCGTCTGGCAAGTACCAAGATGCATCTAACACCTTTAGGAAAAAGGAAAAAGAAACAACATTTCAGTTCTGTATGACAGATGCCTTACATAATACAACCTGCACCACACTCCTCACCCAACTAATTGAAAGAGAAAGATAACACATGCTAAAGCATTGCTAAATAGATTTGAAAAGAAAAAGGAAATCATTGTACATTTGAAAGGCTTGGGCTGAGTGCAAAAATATCATAACTTTAGGTTTAATATGTAGAACAGAAAATGTAGTTAGACCGTTGTAATAACAGCCATACTTGAAGGAAGGGGGTTCAATTGAATCTCCTTCGTCGAAACATTTTTTTATCAAGCCCCTTCATCGAAACATTATACTGTGCAAATAGGCAAAACTAGTTTTGTTAGCTAGCTATTGATAAGTTGTTGAATCCCCTTGACACAGGGGAGAGTTCTACAAGTGGCAAAAAGAGTTCACAAATTGCTTTAGGTCATAAGTTCAGATCCCAAATGTGACATTTTTGAATCCCCTTGTATAAATTCCTGGCTCCACCCACCATTTTTATTGTTTACCAAGCTTTTGCCTCGTAAGCGCTGCAGTAAGATTAAAAACATCAATCACACACCTTTAAGTCAGGCTCTCTGAGGTTTGCATGGAGCCAGTCAACTGAAACAACCGATTCATTGGTTGACATTGCTAGTGTTGAGAATGATGGTTGTGCCCCAACAGTTGAGGAAGCCATACGAGTAAAAGAATCAATAACCTTGTTAGAGTAGTAGATTGGAGCTGCTTGCAAATGAAATGGTTTCCTCTGCAAGGATTAAGCAAATGATAAACACTGTTGTCAACTTTTTATGGCAAATAAATACAAGAATATATAAGAGCCAGAAAGTTGTTGTGCTGCTAACAAATTTCCACATGACATGAAAGAAACCACACTTTTCCCAAGAACTAAAATTATCCAATAACCCTTGTAGCCTGTTTGGCCAAGCTTCTGGGAAGTCGAAAATGGTTATTTTTGAAAAACAAAATGCTTATTTTAGAGAGTTGAGGTATTTGGCCAAGCTTTTAATAAAAAATAAATGCTTTTGTGTAGTGGCAGAGCCAGAAGCTGCTTTTCAAAAATGGAACTTTTGGAACCTTGGCCAAGCACAAATCTATGCTGTAATATTAGCAAAAATGCTTTTCAAATTGATTAGCCAAACACAAACTCTATTCTCCAAAAGTAATTTTTCAGAAAAAAACTTCTTACAAAAAAATACTGACATCTTTAACACATATACAGGGTGAGACAAAGCTAACGGATTCTATTGAACCCGAAGCAAAAAAGTTAACTGACATCTTATTTGCAAGACGCGATTATCAAATGGATAATCTTCACAAAAGGCCGGTTTAGTAAATAGCAACTATGATGATAACAATGACCAACTGAAGAAAATGCATCATCATCAAAATGAACCAGATTTGCATATACAACTAGAAAGAAAAAAATAGCAAGTAGTGAAAGAATATAAGGAGAACTCACGGTGAAGGCAGAGAGCGAAAATCGGGGTTTTTGGTAGAGTAAGGAAGTGGAGGAGGATTTAAGAAAGCGGTAGGCAAAGAGACTCTTGGATAAAACGGCTGAAGCCATAGGAATATCACAACATATTACCAAGTGAAAAAGAAAGGAAGGGGATCGGCTTTTTGGGGATTTTTCTGAACTTTTGTTTGGTAAGGGGATCGTATTGCAGGATCAAACAGCTGCAGCTCTTACAAGTGATGATAGATGATGCCGAGGACTTTAAAATTGATTTATTTATTTTCTAAGACATAAACAACAAACGTATTGTATTGTAACAATAAATATATGTAAAGATTAAAAAATAATTATTAAATGATTTACTACTCATTATTACATTCAGTGTATGTTGACAATAATTTTTTTCGACTATTAAGACTAAAGTTTTTTTTTTAAATAATGTACAACTAGATAAACTTGACGAGTTTAAAATCGTTAGGTGATTAATGAGCCTACGATTGCGATTTAAAGCCAAATAGGCAAGTGAAGCTATAAGTTGACTCTAGAGTCATATTTGTTCATGACTTGAGCTTTAGCCCTTTACATATTTTATTAATGGCTCAAAAGTTCGCGCAATCATCATAAGTCTGCATGCTCGTGATTGATTGTGTTGGTCATAAAAGTATTATACATAACTGAATAGAAGAATCCAATTCTTAAACACATTAAAATTGGATCTCATTTAAAATATTTTGCCGCATATAAAAAGTGATATTGTACAACAAAGCTTGTAGCATTACTAGAGGTTTGTTTGATTCAAGTGTCTTCGTGAGATGAAGCTCTACTACATCAGTTTTAAGCATATTACAAGTCATCAAGTCAATAAAAAGGTGATCAATAGATGCAACAACAATATTTTTAGTATTTGATGGTTCAAATTTATGAGAGAAAATATGATGGACATAATTGGTCCAACTTAGCGTACAAAATATTTGGTCATGAAAATTCAAAGGGGTAATAAGGAACTACAAGTACAAAATATTTTGTTATTAAGAAATATGATATTACTTAAAATATTCTAATTCTTATCTTAAGTTGTTTACTTTAATTCGAGGGACGAGGCTGTATATGTTTTAAAAAAACATGATGTTGACCTTTTTTGTGATGTACTTTATCATCAAGAAGAGTCAAATTGCACTTGAGCAGTTGAGCTTTTGAGTTGACCTGGAGGAATAACTTTTCCTCATCCGTTCTTCTTTGCTAAAGAATTTTGAGAAAGACTATGGGTTCCTTAATCTTCTATGTGCAGGCCTAGCAAGTGGGCCGGTCCCGGACCTAAACGGGCCAAGTGAGCAGGTCCCAAATTAAATGTGCCCGGGCCAAACGGGTTTTTGTATGGACCGGCCCGGGACCGGGACCGTTTGGTCCCGGGCTAAACGGTCCCGACCCGCGGGCTAAACAGGCTAAGTGGGTCCAACATATATTTTTTTAAAAAGAATTAAATAGATATTAGAGACAAAAGGATGTTAAAAAAAATATCTAAGGCAATGCTTTGTAAATTTTATTATAGAATTGTGACTAAATTTTATTTAACATCCTAAATTTTAATATTCAATATTTAATATCGAATATATATAGTATATAAGATGTATATATAGTATATCGATATAAGATGTATATATAGTATAT